>CATIWQ010275612.1:0-21709 GCA_949673415.1 Euphorbia schlechtendalii | reverse complement strand
TCATTAATGTCATCATCTCGCGGTCATCTTCACCTTGCTTCTGCCTTATAACCTCTAGATTTTGCATTTTGTTGGTTAATCAAGATAGTAATTGAACATGCATAGGTTGCAAGGCGGAAATCAAAAACATAAAATTAACTTCAGGATCTCCTAAGAATGCTATGATTGAAATAATCAAAGTTAAAACATTCCTTAGATGCTTTTGGGTTTATAAAACATATAAAAGAAACCTAGCATATAAAGATTAAAGCATTACCAGTTGATGCATGCTTGATCACTCTTTTGGTAGCGGCATTCCCTTTGGGTAATTTTGATGGCACAAGCTTCCAAACTAGGAGAGCCTCTATGACTTGATCCACACGAATCTTCATTGACCAAAACCTCGGAGAGTTAGAACCCAATGATTGATAGCAGTTGCTAGATCACTCATAAATCCACTAGAAAACCAAAACTGAAAGCTCATTTAAACTTAGAGCCTTCTAAAAGAACTCTTCAATTTGTTTGGAGAAACTCATGAAGGATCTCACACAATAATAGAAGAGGTGAGTAGAAATCAAACAAGCTCAAAGCTTTTTGGTGTGTTTTTTAATTATGAGGGGCTTTGAAGCCTATTTATAGGGAAAAAGGGGGAGTGATAGACTACCCCTAAAACTCTACATGGGATGGGATAAATCCCATCCCATGTCTAGCGGGTCAACCACGTGGGTATAGGTACTCGCGGGTTGCCACAAGGCAAGCCCTAACGGGCTTACACGCAGGCCGCTTAAGCGTTGCCTTATGGCCAGCAGCTCGTTAGCGCGTGCTGGGTAGCCGCGCAAGCCCCATTAAGAACATCCCATGTTCAGTTTGGGGCCCATTGGCAACAGGAAAAATCAATTACTCACTTCATGCAACCTTTTCTCTATTTTCTCATAATTCCATTTAATTATTAATTTGGTTAAACCAATTAACAATTCTTTTCATAGATTTCACGACTTGTATTTTAGGTATAAACCTAGTCTATAGGTTCTTTACATGGTCCGATAAAGACCCAAAGTGTGACCTCATAGGATCCCAGAGTATAGAGCCACTAGAGGTTAACCTAAACTTGGTTTCTTATCAGGGAACCTTTAGGCTCAATGTTCCAAGCCGTTATAGAACCCGATAGCTCTACATAATCAAATGGGCTTTCTAGCAAAGGCGTATGATCTCCTGATACTTGGAAAGTCACGTGACTATGACTTTATCCGGTTCTGCAATAGTAACCAGTATAATACACTCTTTCCATCAAGTTAAGTACCATCTAGTTTATTTAGCTCAGATTAAGTGTCAGCTCAAGTAATACCTGTAGCTATCCTTGAATTAGACTTATCCACAAAGAACACCACTCAGTCATTTTGTATCTTGATCGATTAAAAATAAGTTCCATCAATCATATACTCTGATCAGAGGTTTATGAGTGTGTCACTTCAACAAGGGGCACTAAGGTACATCTCCATTATATTACTATATCAGGACTGATGAATCCCATCTTAACTACATAGCTTACCAACATGCAATGATCGCTATACCCATAATCACCTGTATCATCCTAATCGGAAGAGTATGAGTAAGTATGACCCAAAGTATAGCAACTCCTACATAAGGTAACCGATATGTCAAGTCTGAGGATACTTGTACTACTACTTCAATGAGACATGACACCAACACATGGATATAGTTATTTCTGAGTGTCTGCCTTATGGCGGTCTCCAATGTATTAACCAAATACATTCATGTGTTAACTCAAAGTACCACATTCAGCTTGTGAAATCGGTTACTTAGAACTAATCCAAGGAGTAAGCCTACACATGCTAGTCTATCCGCTCTATTGATGTCCAGTCTCGATGAAACTATGACTAGGGATATTCAGAATATTCATAGCAACATGCTTGTGCAGTTCTCACTCCACATAGATCCCACTATATCCTTTCACTTTTACACTATGAATTAGTCACAAACTTTGTTTCATCAATGCGCATATACATTGTTAAACATATATGATACCAGCGAGATATAATGAATAGAAAGCACTGATAAGTAATAACGATGCCTTTGATTATTATTAATAATTCGAAACTGTTTGTACATTATAGCTAATAAAGACATATCACCTTAATTACCTCTAGGGCATACATCATGTGGAATAGTGTGTGTGTGTGTGTATTTTAATTTATTTCAATCTAATTTCTACTTTTCAAATATTAAAATATTTTTTCTAGAAAAAAAGTAGTAAAATGTTTCCATTTCGCGATCGAAAGTTATTTCGCGCTCGTGTCTTTTTCGTTAAAAACAATTTGTTTATAAATTTTCAAAATCATGATCATGAATCATTTTTGTGATCATAAAGTGGTCTTTTCTACAACTCTTCACTTGTAAATTAAAGATGGTGTTTAACCTAAAATGCTTTGAAACTGCCAATAACGGCTAGTTTTTATTTTCCAGTAGTCATATCACTTTATTTATCAAATTTTGGCCTATCAAAACACATCTTTATGACACTTATTCCATCCCAACATGCATATTCCTTCTATAAAATTGATTTCTATCCTATTTAAGAAAGAAAAACCTTTTTATTCTTTACACTACTTTCATCAAATCAAAACTCCTTTTGAAAGGATTTTTCAGTTTTCCTTTTGTTAATCATGGCTCCTGAGTTCAAACAAAAGCAAGATATAAAACATTCTTGAAATATATGGATGTCCTTATTTGATCTATCATAAAGAAGAAGGGGAGGTGTATAAGTGAATTAAGGATTTTTTAATTCAAGGTACACTCTTTTTATGATCCTGATTTCTGCATAAAAGCTGACATTCATGAGGAAGTTGAGGAGATTTTTAAGACACTGGGGTTAGAGAAGTTCAAGGATATGATATTTCTACTCCATATATATTGGATTATATATTTTTTGACAACTTACCATCTTAGAGAAAAGTATGCATTCATTTTCCACATGAACGAAAAGTTATATGGTGCAAGGATTGAATATGTGCAATTGGTTTGGTTTTCCTGTAGAGATTAAGTACACTGAAAAATTTGACTTATATGAATTTTTTCAATTTCGAAGAATTTTTCCAATAAATTGATATTGAATAATTCCATGTTATACTTCCATAAGTTCTTTTCCCAAAGTATCGTACTTCACCAAGAGACGATAATGGTTACAAAGAAAGATTTTTGCATTCTTGAAGCACCACTAATCAAGAACAAAGTTAATTCTTTGAATTTGATAATGGAAGCAATAGAGGGATGTGTTAATCATGTAAAAGTAAGAATTGGAGGAGACAATTTAATTTGTTGAATTATATTGGTGAAAAGGGAGCACTTCCTTACCAAAAGCAAGATTATGATAACTTTTGAGTATTTGGGAGAATTGCACTTGAAAATGGCTGGATTAGTTAGGGAAGAGGATGGGAATTTTTCTTTCTCTCATATGAAGAAATTACAAAAAATTTAATAATTTCTAAGTCATGAAGTTCCCAAATGGTTACTCGTTCTCAAACTTACCAAGAGACTCAATTTGAAATTGGAAGTAATAAGGAGCAACTACATGAAGAAACTTCAAGTCAAGAGGGTTGTAGAGAAAATTTGTGAAGATGTCAACAAAGCATGTATGAATATAGCAACAAGTCAACAAGATGTTCGGGCAATAAGAAAGACAAATAGCTCTTTAAATAAGAAGAAGAGTAATTTTCTTCGAAAGGTAAATATTGAGATCTCACCTAGTCCTTCGGATTCTGATTTCTCAGATTCTTAAATGGTTTTTATTTTTCTTCACTTTTTTCTTTTCTTTTTAATATATTTGTTTTTGCTTTTTTAAGATTATTCTTATTTTTTCTTTTTTTGGGTATAGTATGGTGTGACTCCACACAATTGGGACATTGTGTACGTTTAATGTGGGGGAGAAAATAAATTTTATTTTATTATATTGTATTGTATTGTATTTTTATTTATTCACTTTGTAACATAAAATCAAGTGAAATGGAAAAATCGCATTGTGTATTTAAAATAAAATAAAAAAATGAACATCAAGTAGTAAGTGTTTAACCAAACCTTATACTTTAATCTTGTTATAAGGTATAGTTGACATTTTTCATTCAAGTTGCTAATGTGTTATACAAGTTGAAAACATACATAAGTCATATTGAAACATTTGAGAGAGAGTGAGGAGAGATGGATTTTTCTTAGACAAACATTTTCGAAATTCTTTTAGAACAAGAACAAAGTTCTTAGGAACAAGTTTTTGGCATAGTATAAGCATGTATAAGCTTAAGTTTTTGTGGTATATACTTGCTAAGGTATGTATAATTTAATTTTTTTACATTCATTGGATAACTTCTAAGTAATTATGTATATAATAGTATAGATATGTTTTGCTTTAATTGTGGTTTATATTAAATCCTATAAGGATCAAGTATTCTAAAGTATGGAGGAAACTGTAGCCATAATACTTAAAGTATTAATCAATAAAGGATGAGGGTATTGAGCGAAAAAATCAGAGGATAACCAAAGAGTTATGCAAAAGGTGAGAAATGGTACAGAGAAAAACTGCAGCCATTCATGAGAGATAAAAGATTATGCATAGCACAAAAAATGTTTGCATGCACGAAAGGTTAATTGGTGTAGAAACAATTTATGCATAATGCATAAAACATTTGTGCATATGAAGTGATATGGAGCATGAAATGCAATCACTTTGAAAGGAAAATTATATAAACAAAGTATATATACCATGTTGTAAAAATATATGTGAGAGAGTGGTATGGAGTATAAAATGCAACAGCTAGAGTGCTTAGATCAATATGTTACCTAAAAAAGCCTCGAGATTGATATTGAGAGTGAGCTTTCCTTTATCCTTAATACTTGATGTTTTATCTGAGAAGAAGTGAGATATTTAAGTAAGCAAAAACATTTCAATGGAGACATGACTTAGTAACTTTCCGAGATGACAATAAGGTAGGAATATTTATTATACTTTACAATTGCTTTCTTAGGTAAATATCTTTGAATTCTACTCCTTTTTCATGTACATGGGAATATAAATACTTATTAAGTTTCTTTGTTACATATGGTCTGTAAACTTGGAGAAATATCTACTCATTTGTTGTTATTACATTGAGGACAAGGTAAAAGCTAAGTGAGGGGTGATAAGTGTCAAAACAACACTTATTCTAGTATATATTTCTCCACTAACATGTATATTTTCTTAGTGATTTTACTTTCATTTAAAAGATTTCACGTGGTATATAGTTGTTTTTGTTAAAATTACAGATATAGGTGAAATGAAGAGGCAAATTACTTGGAATTGGAATTTAATGCAAAAAAGTGTAGAAAATGATTCAAATGGATGCAATTTGGATACAAAGTATAGGTGATTTAAATAAAGCTCAAAATGACTAAGTCTTGAAGAAGATTTATGAAAAGCTCCTATTCAGGACCACGAATATTATTTCACGCTCGTGATTTTCACTGTAGAGAAAGAGAAGCTTTTGATTAAGAAATTCAAATTCATGAAACATTGTCATGATCGCGACATGCCAAAGTCAACATGAAGGTAAGATCTTTTCAACCGACTTTTCGACTACCGAAACTACCATAACTACCAATCAAAAAGGCACCTTTTCACGAACCACTCTAGGGTGAAACAACAAAACTTTTCACCCTTATATGAGGTGTATTTTTTGTCTACAATGAAAATATACATTCAAAGTGAAATTTCACATTTCAAAAATATAAGTGAAGACATCTTTTGTTATTCGATAGAATATATGTAAAATTAAGCGAAATCATTCTCTTTTGTAGATTTGTGTTTTTCTTAATAGTTTATTGTTGTAGTGTACTTACAAAACACTATCAATAATATCATTGTTCTTCATATTATCTTCTTTACTTGTAAGAATTCAGTGCTTTACAAAGGTGAAAATTTGTGCAAGCCAAGATTAGGAGCAAATAAAGAGTCACAGTAGCAAGTCTTACAAACTTCAATTGAATATAATTTGAATGTTGGAATTCTTGAATATTCTATTCGCCTATATCCCCTTTATTTAATTTCAGTTCTTATACTTCATGTTTATTTGATGGATTTCTTTTGCATGCTATGTGTTTAGTAAAGTTAAAACTTGTTAGAGTTTATTATTTATGTTCAACCTTATTTAGGGGTAAGTTTTACTACTTACAATCACAATCATTTGTGCTTACTTTGTATATGTGAGTATATAGGAAGATTGTCTAATTGGAAAGATTATTATATATTTATCATATATAAGATATTTATGGAGGGGATATTTGTTTAAGAAATTTACATTTAATCACCATTATTAGGCATAAACCTTTTTTTTGGCATAAACCTTTATGATTAGGCTTCTTGCATGAATATAAATAGGAACAACTAAATATTCATGAGTGTCATATGATAGGATTTGTACACGTATATGAAGGATATAATATCAAGAACCGGAATAATTGTGTTATCTTTACTGAGTATAGTTTCAATCATTGTTTATATATTTTATATTACTTTTAGTAACCCTAATACATTATTCTTATTTCTCATGACACAATCTTGACAAACTCTCACTTCCTCGCACGACAGATATTGGTAAGACTACATTGCAATTGTATACTTGCGGCTTTTATATTGACGATTGGTATTAATGATACTTGTGCGATTTTGCACTTCTAAATAGTTGGTATAAGAGACACAAACACCAATCCTCCTCTTGGTCATAGCATCATATATAAGAGAAAGAGTAGAAGAAAAAACTAGTTCATAGTTTAATGTACTATACAACTTTATTCTAGATAACAAGTTATAACTAAACTTAAGAATAAATAAAACATCATACAATATTAATCTATCTAATAAGTAAATATCTCCCTTAGACATAACTTTTAACCTCAAGTTATTAAGCAAAATCACAAATCAATTGTCCACAGACTTAACTTTTTTAAAACTGGTACTAGAATTTGATATATGACAGCTTGAACCAATGTCTACAATCCATACTGATATATCTAAAAAAGTGAATTTAAAGAGTTTTTTAAATCTATCTGAAAAGTTTGTTTCACTCTAGTAGATGCTCCAAAAACATTATTAACCGGTACTTATTATGATTGTTATTGATAAGGCTGCATTTGTTGCTACATCTGATGAGGGTGCACTTATGATTGTTGATGTACCTATTGGTTAATCAAGATAATAGTTGAACATGCATAGGTTACAAGGTGGAAATTTAAAAACTTAAAATTAACTTAAGGATCTCCTAAGCATGCCATGATTGAAATAATCTAAGTTAAAACATTCCATAGATGCTTTTAGGTTTATTAAACATATAAAAGAGTCCTAGCATCTAAAGATTAAAGTATTACCAATTGATGCGTGCTTGATCTCTCTTTGGTAGCAGTGTTCTCTTTGAGTAGATTTCAACAACACTATGTTAGCATGAGATTCCAAACTAGGAGAGCCTCTACGATTGATTCACATGGATCTTCACCGACTAAAATCTCGAGAAGGAAGAACCTGTTAGTTGATAGCAACTGCAAAACTAGGAGAGCCTCTATGACTAGATCTACATGGATCTTCACTAACCAAAACCTCGAAGAGGTAGAACCCATCAATTGACAGCATTTGCTAAACCACTCATAAATCAACTCGAAAACCAAAACCAAAAGCTCACTTAAACTTAGAGCCTTCTAAATGAACTCTTCAATTTGTTTGGAGAAACTTGTGGAGGATCTCGCACAACAAAAGAAGAGGAGAGTAGAAATCAAAGAGAAAACAAGCTCAAAGCTTTTTGGTGTGTGTTAATAATGAGAGGCATGAATGACTATTTTTGGGGAAAAATGGGGGAGTGTTAGACTCCCCCTCTAAATCCCATCCCATGTATAGCGGGTCAACTATGCAGGCTAGGGTGATCAACGGGTTAACCCGCGCGCCTAATGAGGGAAGCCCCTAGCGAGCTTCCCTCATATACCGCAAGCTTTGGCTTGCGGCCTGTACTAGCGGGCTTTCCATTGTAAGCCCATGCAAGCGCTGCCACGAGCAACGCTTATATGCTAGTGACCCGTGAGCTTTTCAGCTCGCGGGGCATCCGCGCGGGCCCACCTCGAACAATCTATGTTCTTTTCAGGGCTCACTTGCAACCTGAAAATTCCCTTGCTCGCTTTGACTATTTTTCCCTATCTTTTAATTATTCCTTTGAATTATTAATTCGGTTAAACTAATTAATAATTCTTCTCACTGATTTCATAACTTGTATTTTCAGTACAGACCCACTCTATAGGTTCTTTACATGATCCGATAAAGACCCAAAGTGTGTGACCTCATAGGATCCCAAAGTATAGAGCTACTAGAGGTTAACCTAAACTTGGCTTCCCGTTCGAGAACCTCTAGGCTCAGTGTTCCAGACCATTATAGAAACTAATAGCTCTAGATGATTAAATGGGCTTTCTAGCAAAGGCGTATGAAACCCCGATACTTGGAAAATCCCATACCTGTGACTTGATCCAGTTCTACAATAGTAAGTAGTACAATACACTCCTTTTCCATCAGGTTAAGTACCATCTACTTTGTTAAGCTCAGATTAAGTATCAGCTCATGTAATAGCCGTAGCTATCCTGGAATTAGACTTGTTCACGAAGAACACCACTTAGCCGTTTTGTATCTTGATGGATTAGAAACTCGTTCCATCATTCATATACTCTAATAAGACGTTTTTGAGTGTGTCACATCAACAAGGGGCCCTAAGGTACATCTCCATTATATTGCTATATGAGGAGCGATAGTTCCCATCTTGACTACAAAGCTTACCAACATGTAATCATCGCTATACCCGTAATCACCCATAACATCTTGATCGCTAGGGTATGAGTAAGTATGACCCAATGTATAACAATTCCTACATAAGGTAACCGGTATCTCAAGTCTGAGGATACTCATACTGCTACTACAATAAGACATGGCACCAACACATGGATTATAGTTATTTTCTAGTGTCTGTCTTATGGCAGTATCTAATGTATTACCCGAATACATTCATGTGTTAACTCAAGGTACAACCTTCAACTCATTAGATCAGTTGCTTGGAACTAATCCAAGGAGTATGCCTACACATGCTAGTTTATCCACTCCATTGATGTCCAGTCTCAATGAAACTGCTACTAAGGATATTTAGAGTATTCATAGTAACACGTATATGCAGTTCTCACTCCACATAGCTCCCAGTATGTCCTTGTAGTTTTACGCTATGAATTAGTCACAGACTTTGTTTCATCAATGCGCATATACATTGTTAAACATAAATGATACTAGTGATATACAATAAATAGAAACCAGTGATAAGTAACAAAGATGCCTTTGATTATTATTAATAATTTTTTAACTATTTGTACATTAAAGCTAATATAGACATATTGCCCTAATAGCCTCTAGGGCATACATCATGTCTAACAATCTCCCACTTGTGCTAGAGGCAATTGGCCATGTGCATCATACCATACTTTTTAACATGATGGTCATGCTTAACCTTAGTTAATGGTTTGGTTAGCCCATCTGCTAGATTCTGATCCGTTGGGACATATTCTAAACTTATATCTTTTCTGGCTACTATCTCTTGAATGATATGGTATTTACTAAGTATATGTCCATTGCCTGAGCAATAGCCCCATTGTTATCGCAATAGATCGCTATCGGATTTACAATGTTAGACCCCACATCGAGATCACCAATAAATCCCTTAAGCCAGACATCTTCATGAACCGCTTTTGAAGTAACTATGTACTCGATTCTATGGTTGAATCAGCAGTCGTATCTTGTTTGAAACTCTTCCAAACAACTACCCCTCCATTAAACATAAACACATAACCTGACTGGGACTTATAATCATCCTTGTTAGACTAAAAACTCGCATCGGTATATCCCTTTAAAGCGAGATAACCTTCTCCATATACTAAAACCATATCCTTAGTCCTACGTAAGTACTTGAGGATAGTTTTAACGACCATGCATTGCTTCTCACTTGGGTCAAATTGAAATATGCTCATGACGCTCAATGAATGTGAGACATCAGGTTGAGTGCATACCATAGTATACATGATGGACCCTACCGATGAGGTATAGGGTATTCCATTCATGCGTAGTCTCTCTTCTTGTATTCTCGGACACTCAGATTTAGACAGGTTAATCCCTTGAGACATTGGGAGATAACCCTTTCTTGACTGCTCAAGGTTAAATCTAGCTAAAACCTTATCTATGTATGTACTTTGTGAAAGACCCAACAGCCTTTTGGATCTATCTCGTTAAATTTTAATACAAAGTATAAAAGCTGCTGCTCCAAGGTCTTTCATGGAGAACTTCTTTGACAACCATGTTTTAACTGTCTAAAGAAAAGGAATATTGTTTCCTATTAATAATATGTCATTGACATATAATACAAGGAAAATGATTGCACTCCCACTAACCTTCTTATATACACAGGGCTCATTAGCATTTGATACAAAACTAGTTTCTTGGATTATCTCATCGAACCTAATATTTCAACTCCTTGATGCTTGTTTAAGTCCATAAATGGACTCTTGGTTTAAGTATTCACCACCTCGATCAGATCGAAGGGTTTTAAAACTTTTCCCAAGCTATTTCTCTACTTCAATTTTGAATTTTTTAAAAGCATAAAACTTTCAAACTTATTCCTCATAAGGTACAAATAACCATATCACGAGTAAGAGTCAATAAAGGTTATAAAGTAAATGAAACCCTCATGTGTCTTAACACTCATTGGACCACATACATCGGAATGTATTATTTCCAAGGTACTAGTGGCATGCTGACCCTTTCCTTTGAAAGGTTTCTTAGTCATCTTCCCTTTTAAACAAGGTTCGCACACACCATAGGAAGCCCATTCCATTGGGCTAAGTCTCCACATATGTGTAACTTAGTTAAGCGAATCTCATTTATGTGGCCTAGATGATAATGCCATAAGTATGAGGATTTCTCATTATCTAATTTTGATTTCTTAACAATGTTCATATTTAGAATTTCAAATTTAGTATCTAGAACATATATTCATTCAAAAATATTCCACAAGCATAAAGAATATTGTCACACTGAATTTGACATTTATTATGAGAGAATAAAATTTCAAATCCTTCCGTTGCTAGAAGTGCAACAGAAATAATATTCTTAGTCATAGCTGTGACATAATAGTAATTGTTCAAAACTAAAACTATGCCACTAGGGAAACGAAGGCTATATGTCCCTACAGCTATTGCAGTAACCTATGCTCCATTTCCAACTCTTAGGTCTGTTTCCCTCTTTGCAAACCTCCTACTATTCCATAATCCTTGCACAGAAGTACATAGATGAGTACAACAACCAATATATAATGCCCAATTAGACTTATAGGGAACTGTAGAGAAACTCTCTATCATCAACATACCTGAAGTAGATGCCTAATGTTTGCCACTTTTCCAATATTAAGTTTAATCCCTTAATGGTTCCGAAAACTTGTTCGTGAGACTTGGCTATACTCATTTAGTAAGGCTTATCCTCAATAATAATGCCAAAAACTTGTTCATGAAAAATGTAGGTGTTGTCAATACCCCTTATCACATAGAAAAATGATGATAACTACAAGTATACAGTTGCGATGTAGTTTTAAAAGATATCGAACCCACAGGGAAGGACTAGGTCTAAGGATCAACAAGGAAAGACAAAGTAAAAGAAAATAAAAATAGTTTTGAGAATTTTTGGAAAGGAAGATCAGAATGAAAAGTTGAGTAAATATAGATGTGATAGATGAGAGACTCTAAATACATAGATTTTTACTATGAACAAGTATAACAGAGAAAACATGCAAGTTCAACAAAGATGTTACGATGCACTAGACTAATCTAACAAACTCGGTTCAACACACTCAGAGGTTCAATGATTCGCAGCAGAGCAACACATGAAATAACTTTTCTAATCCTAGCACAAATGAGATAAGACTGATATATAAACCTGGACAATATCAATACTATGCTTAGTACGGGTCGCTCTCACATAGCCACATTTAGCAAGTTACCATTCCAAAAATGTTGGCTCACTAAACAAGGTTATGTCACAGATCCAGTGATTATACACGATATTGTTAACCCCTAAACTACTCTTAAAATTAACGCCTATGCATATAACTTGATTAACATAAAAGACTTAGCATGAAATACGCATTATGACACATAGACATATCAAAAACTTCGAAATAGAAAGTATAAGTAGTAAGCAAAGCAAAGTTGAAAGGTATGCAAGTGAAATCTAAAGTTGATCAAACCATGTTCACTCATTAATGGGAGTCGTCAATTCGCGCAATTCCTGCGTCTGCTTTGAATTCGATCTCGGCCCCGTACAGAACCACCGCTAGGATGCTATTCTTTGCGAATATCAAAAAAATGAATATTGAAGAACAAAAACTTTTATTAATAAGTGATTTGCAAGTACAATTATACAACAATCGATTCAAGAATATAGAGAAATCTAGTGATCGAAACAAGGATTTGAATCACTAAAAAATTTTTCGCTAACACTTAAGAACGTAGCTAACTCTTTATCTTTACACACTATATCTCTCTCTAATTGCACTCTAATATTATCCTCTCTCGTGGTGCATGAAATTGAAGAGGATTGGAACCCTATGTATAAAGTTTGAAGGGTTGCGTCTATCCAAACGAAGGGTTGTGTCCATTGGTGAAAGATTGCATCTCTTCATTATGATTGGTTGGGAAGCTTTGATATAATCCACAATGTATAGGTACCTTTTCATGATTGGTTGACTCTTGATAGGTGTTTGTTCATTAGTAGTTGGATGCGGTTGATCATGCTTATCTGGCAGGTGTTAGTTAAAAAGATAATAGTAGAAAACCATCCATGTCATGATTGCGATATAAATGTCACGACCGTGAATCTTTGATTGGCAATCTTCTGTTTCTGAAGTAAACAAGTCACAACCACGAATAATTATCACGATCGTGAATTGAGTTTTACTCAGAATTCTTCTTGTAAATTCACCGATCTTTGACAGCTTCGATCATAAGCCAAATCTTCAAGTTCCACGCATCTTTTTGCACCTTTTTCACTCTTTTTTCATAGAATTCCACTTTTGCTCATTTTACTCCCAAGATTTACCTAGTATATGCATTTGCATAAAAAACAACAACATACCACGTGAAATCTTTTATATGAAGTATAAAAATAACTAAAACTACAGTGTTTATTATATAAAAATAATATGATAATAAGTGTAATTATACACGTATCATACCCCCACACTTAACATTTGCCTTGTCCTTAAGGTATATTCAACAGAGGTGTATAAATTTGGTAAACAAGTTTGTACCTTATTTGGTGAAAGACTATTGCAGTGAGTACCACATTCCACGTTGCAAAAGATTTCAAGAAGAAGTATGAAATTTCCCTCAAATTAGTAATGTGTAATTTATATAGCTCAGTTGCAAACCTATATTCTTAATGGAGAGTCAATCGAATTGCATCTTCATATAAGCATTATATGCATACTCGAATATTACCTTCTCTTAAGCATAGTATAAAGCATAAAGGACATAGAAAGCACACTTTGATTAATTTCTCTCAAGGAATTTTTAGGTAACCAAGATGCTAAAGCACTCTCAGTTGTTGCATTTTATGCTCCATACCACTCTCCCCTTTTTTCAGTGGTTGCATTTTATGCTCCATACCACTATCACAGTTTTTTCTTTTAAGCATATGTTTTTGAAGTACTTTGTACTTTGCACCCATTTTTCATGCTATGCTTTCTTTTCTTTTTCACTCAATGAATGGTTGCAGTTTCTGCTATGTACCATTCCTCACCTTTTGCATAACTCATTGGTTATCCTCTCTTTCTTTTGATTTTTTATTAATACCCTCATCCTTTATTGATCAATTTCAAAGTATTATGGCTATAGTTTCCCTACACTGTAAACACACTCAATACTTATAGGACTTATCGAGATTTGCATATAAAACTCATAGTAAGAATACCATTAGATATTAGTCCACTTAAACTTATCGGAAGCATTAAACTAGAACTATATAACTTATACTAAATCATGTTGCATCGAAATAAAAATCAAAACTTACTTGGAATGTTGCTCTTGAATGTTACTCACCACTCATCCTTGTTAAAATGTTGTGCTACTAATGCTCAAATTCAACATGCGCTCAATTTTTGCATTAACATCAAACTTGTAATACCTAACACTCATAATAACCTTGGACAATTGTTAGTAAAGTATAAGAAATGATAATGTATAACATGCACAAAAATCAACAAAAATTTTCAAGTTCTTCGATTTTTTAAATTTTATTCATTTTTTTGGATTTTACGGGATTTTTACAAATGCCCCCCCACACTTAAAGAACACAATGTCCTCAATCAAACATTTAATAAAAATCTAATTTAATGACACACGCAACTAAAATATAAAATAAATTAAAGAAAGAAATTGTACCCGTTTACTCCTCAGAACTTGAATCTGGTGGACTTGGTGAGATTTCCAAATTTTGCATTCTGAAATATGTATTCAGCTTCCGGTTTGAAGAAATATTGGATTTCGTTAGTTGATGAAAATCTTGTTGAATTGCAGCAATATCCATGCAAGCTTTGTCGACATCTTTTATGAAATTTCCTCTCCAAGTATCATTTGTACTTCTCGAGGCTTATCTTAAATCACCACTCTCGAATTGCTCTTCCTCAACATCATCTTTATCATGCCGAGTATCATGAGAGGTTGATTCTTGAGTCGGTCGAAGCTTCCTTACCCTTACTTCATATGGAAAAATTGTAAATTTTCCTCCTTCTTCTTTTACTAGTCCCGCTCTCTTCATGCTCCTCCCATAAAATTAAATTTCTCCCTCGGATCATACTGGTATGGTAATTGATCTTTCACTCCCAAAATTATCCCACAAATCGTATTTGCGACTCCAACTCTAGCCTTTTTATGTGTAGCGAGACTAGCGATGGATTCCAAAATGTTCATCGAAAACTTTGGTCGAAACTGTAAAACTACGCATTCCAATAATTCCAAATCTTTCATTGACACTTTAGTTATTTCATGTCAAAAGAAAAGACTTTGAGAGATGAACTTGTGAATGTTGAGAAGACTATTGCTTTGAATATTCTTGTTGGACGAGTTCTTAACATCGTATCGATCCAATCCTGTTAACTCGGTCCAAATGTCTGTTAATTCGTGATCTTCATCTTTCTTAATCTCATCATAATTCTCTCCTAAACCAAACCAACTAATTAAATCCATCAAAGTGAACTTATATTCTTCTCTCCATTCCTGAATTTCTTTTTTAAACTATTACCATCATCAGCAACGGTTACCAAGAACTCGAGGACCCATTCCTTGATAAAAGGAAATCTCATGAGCACAAACTTTTCCAATCCAAAAAGTGAGAAATATCTCTCTACTTCTACGTGAATCCCAGCATCAATAGTAAAAGTAAGATCATAGAAAAGCGTACCGTGAAAATCAAAGTTTTTTATTCTCAAATATCTTTCCACTTCCTCGTCACTATAAATTAGAAAGGACAACCAACTTCAGTTTGTCAATTCACCAATTTCTTCTTCCCTTTTGATGAAGTGGCTGTAGCCTTCTTGGGAATCATTTGAATTCAAGAAAGAAAGTTTTGGAGAATAGAGAAAAACTTGATTTTTGAGAGTTCGAGATTCAGAATAAGAGTTTTTGTGAAAACAACTCATGAAAAGACGTTATTTATAGGGTAAATAAGATAATTATTGCCTTTCCAATGGATACATTGTAAAAAATAACAGTTAGAATATAGCTGTTACAGTAATAACTACTGTGTAGATCGCACAGGTCGCGATCGTGAGAGTAAGTCACGATCGTGACTTCCACTTACCCAGAAATAGATTGTTTAAATCTCAAATGATCATGAGCACGAACCAGGTCATGATTGTGATATGTCAAAATCAAAAATATTTTTCTTCTTTCTTCTATTTTACTTGAAAAACTATACTAAACTAAAATATTTTTAAAATAAAAATAAACTACTTGACAAGTGTATAATTACACTTATTATCATTATAATTTTATAATATAAACACTATTGTTTTAGTCATTTTTATACTTTATATAAAAGATTTCACGTGGTATGTAGTTGTTTTTTATGCAAATGCAGATACTAGGTAAATCTTGGGAGTAAAATGATCAAAAGAGGAATTCTATGAAAATAGAGTGAAAAAGGTGCAAAACGATGCGTGGAACTTAAAGATTTGGCTTACGATCGAAGCTATCAAAGATTGGTGAAGTTACAAGGAGAATTCTGAAGAAAACTCAATTCACGGTCGCGATAATCATTCGTGGTCGCGATCTGGTCACTTCAGAATAGAAATCTGCCAACAAAAGATTCACGATCGTGAATCACATATCGCGGTTGCGACATGGACTTTTTCTGGTATTATCTTCTTAACTATCAATCGCTAGATAAGCATGATCAACCACCATCAACTACCAACGAAAAGACATTTATTATGAGTCAACCAATCATGAAAAGGGGCCTATCACTTATGGATTGAATCAAAGCCTCTCAACCAATCACATTGAAGAGATGCAATCTTTCACCAATAGATGTGACTCTTCGTTTGGATAGACGCAACCCTTCAAACTTTATAAATAGGATTCCAATCCTCTTCAATTTCGTGGGATGAATAGTTTGGAACATTAGAGAGGAAAGCATTAGAGTGCAAATATAGTGTGTATACAGTTAGATTCGCTACATTCTTAATTGTTAGCGAGAAAATGTTTAAGTGATTCAATTCCTTGTTTCGATCACTAGATTTCTCTACGTATTCGAGCGATTGTTGTATAAGTGTACTTGCAAATCACTTATCAATAAAAGTTTTCATTCTTCAATACTCATTTGTTCGATATTCACAAAGAATAGCATCCTAGCGGAGGTTCTGTACGGGCCGAGACCGAATTCAAAGTAGATGCAGGAATTGCAGGAATTGACGACTCCCATTAAAGAGTAGATACGGTTTGATCAACTTTAGCTTTCACTTGCATACCTTACAAATTTGCTTTGCTTTCTACTTATACTTTCTATTTCAAAGTTTATGATATGTCTATGTGTCATAAAGTGTATTTCGTGCTAAGTCTTTTATGTTAATCAAGTTATATGCGTTGGCGTTAATTTTAAGAGTAGTTTCGGGGTTAGCAATATCGTGTATAATCACTGAATCTGTGATATAACGTTGTTTAGTGAACCAACATTTTTGGAATGGTAACTTGCTAAATGTGGCTATGTGAGAGTGACCCGTACTAAGCATAGTATTGATGTTGTCCAGGTTTTCATAATTTTCTTATTTCATTTGCGCTAGACTTAGAAAAGTTATTTCACGTGTTGCTCTGCGTTGAATCATTAAACATCTGAGTGTCTATAACCAAATCTATTAAATAATCTAGAGGGTCAGAACAACTTTGTTAAACTTGCATGTTTTCTCTACTATACTTGTTCATAGTGAAAATCTATTTATTTAGAGTTTCTAATCTATCACATCTATATTTACTCAACTTTTTCATTCTAATCTTCCTACCCATAAAAATCTCTAATCTATATTTGTTTACTTTTATGCTTCCCTAGTTATCTTTAGACAAGGTTCCTTCCCTGTGGGTTTGATATCTTTTAAAACTACATCGCAAATATATACTTGCAGTTATCATCATTTTTCTATGTGGTATGGGGTATTGACAACACCTACATTTTATATGTGAACAAGTTTTTGGTGCAGTTGATAGCCAACAGTTCACAATATTTTGGAACCATATTTGATTAAACTTATCAGTCGAAAAGTGGCGAACAAGTTTTTGGCTCCGTTGTCGGGGAAGGCGAGTGCGTTCCGAAGATATTGTTGGGAAGCCAAGTAAGTTCTAAAGATAATAATTGTTTGTTTTATTTCCTATCTATAGAATTTTCTAAATTTCATTCTAGATATGAAAAGTTGATGAAATAATCATCTTTGGGGTGATCATCATAATTTTCCATATTAATTCTTGACAAATAGAAGATTTTCTTCTATTTTTCCTATTCGCGTTCGTGACTGTCTATCGTGCTCGTGAATTCCCATATAAACTTTCTGTTTCTCAAAATTCTACAGTCATGCTCGCGACTAGGCCTTCGCAATTGCGACCTGTGCAATAACTGCAGTAGTTGAGCGGTTATTCGATAATTTTTCCACTAATCTCCACAAAATTGATGCATGTCTGTTCATCAATCATCTACTCTTTCAATTAGAATTCTTCCTTTCAAATCAAAATCTATTCCAAATCAAGTTTCCTTTCAATTCTTACAAATTTTCTGTTATCCAAATGGCTTATCCGGCGAGAACTGGTATATTTCAACCAAAGAATATCCAGGAGTGGTACGATGCCCCATTCCCAATCTATTCTGAAGAAGAGGGGGATTATTATAAAATGATCCGAGGTGCTGAATTCAAGAGTTCGTATACAATTCATAGGAACAGCCTCATTCATTTGGGTATTTTTGACAGAGTTATGTACTATCTCAGAGTACTTAATCTTGTCATTTACTCTAACCTAACCCTCAGAAATAGTTTGAGTGATTGCATGGAAATGCTAATCACGGTTGCTTGGGAGAACGATAGACAAAATTGTCTAGTCTATCGCCATCATGAAATAGAGTATAAGATCACAAGGAAAGCTTTAGAGAAGTATTTGGGATTTCCAATTGATTGTTTCTATAAGATGCTTCCTGGTTAGAATCCTATACCAGCATGGAATCGTTTGACGGGCCAAACTGAATACGAACAAGAATTCACCTGTAGCCGGTGGATTCGTGATCCTTGTTTGTTGGCATTACACTTTTACTTAAGTGGTGCTTTATTTGGTAGATCAAACTCCGATATTGTCATTCCTGAAGAGTTGTTTATCTTGGAAGCAATTCTAGAAGGCATTCCTGTCGATGTCTCTGGGATTATGATGGAGACACTCATGTCTGCAGCATGATATCCTGAATTGATCGAATATGGGTGTTGGACAGTGGCAAATCTGTTGGGCCAAGTAGGGAGATTACCTTATTTTACGAAAATTTTCAATAGTGAAGACGTAATTTCGGAGTTAAGAATGGAAGTCTTCTTTGAGAAAAATTTCTTAATAAAGAACATTGGAGAAGATAGAATAACTTATGGTTGGAAACCATTGGAAGAAAGGGTGGAAGCGGATTGAGAGAGAGAAAGAGAAAATAGGCAAGGAGAAATAGAAGAGATTCCAATCTCCATCAAAGATTAATTGATCTTATGGAAGGATAAGTTTCGATCGGTAGAAAAGTCGAAGACGTTCGTGCTTTACTGATTGAAATTGAACAAGATTTAAGGGAATCAACTTATGAAATTAATTGGATGATGGAATCACTCCCACTTGAATGAATTTCATGTCTTTCCTTTTAGAAAAATTTGTATAGGTAGTAGCTTTTAAGTTGTGTTTTTGTACAAGACGTCGATGTTCAAAGTTTGTGTTTGTGTTTATATTTAACAAAATTTGTGTTTGTGTGTGTTTCTAAGTTTTTATAGGTACAAGTCTAAAATTGAAGAATTTGGAAAAGTTACAGCTCGCGACTGCGACTTATTTCACGCTCGTGACTTTTGGAGAGAATAACTTACTATTTCATTTGTGAAGAGAATCACAATCGCGACTGGCCTTTGCGATCATGACACTGAAAAATTATAACCGTTACAAATCGCGACTGACACATGGCAGATGGCTTAAACTGCCATTAACAGCTAATTTTAACCCCAAACGGCTATAATCCCATTAATGACCAATTAGAGACCCAATATACCTCTATAAATAGGTCTAAGTTGAACCCTAACCACCACACCTTCTACAAAAGCTTTCTAAATTATGAATTTGTCCTTCAACCATCTACGTCTTTTCTAAACTTTTTGTTTCTTCATAAAGAACCATGACTCGTGTGGAAAGAGCTGCACAAAAGAAAAGTACACAATCAATTCAAGAGGAATTTGATTATCCGTTTCCATTGAGAACGAGAGAAGAAGGAAAACGATTTCAAAAGTTAAGCAAGTTGGTTATCACTGGGATGATATTCCTCGATTTGATTTTCTTAGAGAGTCTAAACCTTCGACAAGAGATGGAAGCATATCTTTCCAGCCTTGATCTATCAACTTTTGTGTCAATGCTTTTTCCACAAAATCGAGATTGGATTCTCGAATTTTTGGTGATATTTGATTTCGAAGATTCGAAAAGGAGGGCGATTCAGTTTCGGAATCAAGGATAGCAATACACTGTCACAAGTCAGATGATGGGTGATTGGTTCGGTTTCAAGATTGAAAATTCTTCAAGCATGATGGACTCATTTCCACCTAACCAAGTTTGGGCAAATTTATCGGGTAAGAGTTTTCGATCCCAAAAATTCCCCTAATAAACTCATTGAGGATGAATGTATTCTCCTTCTCCACAAATACCTTTCCACTTCGGTATTTTGTCGAGTCGAGAATACTAAAGTTCAAAAGAAGGACTTGTATGTTTTTTCGTGTGCTATGATGAAACAAAAAGCGGAAATCGTGGATATTATTTGGGATATGATAAAGAAGAACTCAACGAGCATGAGAATCAAGATCGGAGCTATTGAAATCATAACCGGTATAATCTTGGATGAAAGAGGTGAACTTTCGTATGTTCAGCAACCGGGTGAGTATTTTCGCTACATGGATGGAAATTACTTGAAGAACAACGGATTACTCCAAGAGCATGATGGTGTTTATTCTTTCTACTCCTACTCCAATCACACCAAGAAGCTAAACTTGTCTCAAGAGGATTCTTCCGCTGGCTCATCAAATCCATCAGTTAGCCACCACAAAGGAAAAGAATCGATGACAGAATTAGAAGAAGAAGATGAAGAAGATGAAGAAGCTCCGGAAGATTGAAAGGCTAACATGCAACAAAAGTTGGATAATTACCAAGCGGAACTTGGAGTTATGAAAAGAGACATGAAAATTCTAAAGAAAAATAATAAGTCGATGCTTTGAAAACTACTTTCTTTTAGACTAGTTTTTAGGTTTTAGTTTTGATTTTTATAATGTCTCACAATGAGGACATTGTGTTCTTTAAGTGTGGGGGGCATTTGCAAAAATCCCATAAAATCCAAAAAAATGAATAAAATTAAAAAATCGAAGAAATTTGAAAATTTTTCTTGATATTTTGTTAGTCATACATTATCATTTCTTATAATTTACTAACAATTGTCCAAGGTTATTTTGAGTGTTAGGTTTTACAAGTTTGATGTTAGTGCAAAATTTTTAGCGCATGTTGAATTTGAGCGTTAGTAGCACAACATTATTGGCAAGGATGAGTGGTGAGTAACTTCGAAAGCAATATTCCAAGTAAGTTTCGATTTATATTTCGATGCAACATGAATTAGTATAAGTTATATAGTTTTGGTTTAATGCTTCCGATAAGTTTAAGTGGAGTAATATCTAATGATATTCTTACTATTAGTTTTATATGCAAATCTCGAATAGGTCCTATAAGTATTGAGTATGTTTAAAGTGTTAGGAAACTATAGCCATAATACTTTGAAATTGATCAATAAAGGATGAGGGTATTAATGAAAAATCAAAAGAAAGAGAGGATAACCAAT
>CATIWQ010275606.1:0-13201 GCA_949673415.1 Euphorbia schlechtendalii | reverse complement strand
GACCCGAATCTCTGTGTCTTGGTGGGCCGTCCCCCGGACGTTAAGCCTCACAGGACTCTAATTCCTGGAAAGAGCTAATCCAGGTGGCGACTCCACACTGAGAGACGGCGGATTCGGGTTCGGACCGATCTAAAACGTTTTCGCCTTTTCCTCTCTTTCAAACTTTTTCCCGGGTCCCAGACCCGGTGCTTACCTTCATCTGTTTTCAAAACACCCCGGTGGACCGCGCCTATGATTTCCGCGCGCCCTCGGCCCACCGCTCCGTGTCGTCCGCTCACAGCTGTCACTAAGTTCTTAGCCAATGAACCATTAGAATTAAGTTATGTAACTGATATAGAATCCCTCGACGAATGTTTAGCGGTAGTAACAGAAAAGCCGCATCGATAGATCATATACTTTAATGTTGCCATTGATAAGTGCATAATTACACTTATTATCTTGATATATTTACTCATTAAATGATGTGGTTTAGAGTCATTTTATACTTGATATAAAAGATTTCACGTGGTATGTAGTTGTTTTTTATGCAAGTGCAGAAACTAGGTGAATCTTGGAAGTGAAATGATTAAAGATGGAATTCTATGCCAAAAGAGTGAAAAAGGTGCAAAAAAATGTGTAGAATACAAGGAATTGGCTTATGATCGAAGTTATCAAAGATCGGTAAAGTTGCAAAGAATAATCATGAAGAAAAGCATAAGTCACAACCATGTCACGATCGTGATTCCTACTCGTGAATGCCCAAATCACGCTCGAGACTATCTATCGCAATCACGACTTATCATTCTTCACAAACAATCAGTTAACAACTTAAATCCACGATCGCAACATGTATGTTACACTCGTGAATCATTACAGGTTTGATCAACTCTTCTCAACTTCCAACCACCGTATAAGAACGATCAGCTGCCATCAACCTCCATCAACTATCAGGCGAAGAGATACCTTTTGGAGACAACGCAACCATGAAAAGATGCCTATCCATTGAAGATAAGGATGAAACGCAACCTTTCACCAATAGACATGACTATTCGTTTGGATAAACACAACCTTTCACACTATATAAATAGAGGTTCAAATCAACCATTTAATGCATGATGTAGTAGATGGTATGAGATGATATACATGATAGAGAGAGAGTGAAAGTTATATAGATTTTGCTAAATTCAAAGTGTTAGAGAGAAAAATGTATAAGTGATTCAATTCTTATTTTAATCACTAGATTTCACCACAAATTCGAGTGATTGTTGTATGAGTGTAATTGCAAAGAACTTATCAATAAAAGTTTTTGTTCTTCAACATTCAATTGCTCAATATTCACAAGGAATAGCATCCTTACGGAGGCTCTATACGAGTTGAGACCGAATTCAAAGTAGGCGCAGGAATTGCGGGAATTGACGACTCCCATTAAAAAGAGTGGATACGGTTTGATCAACTTTAGCTTTCACTTGCATACCTTACAACTTTACTTTGTTTTCTACTTATACTTTCAATTTCAAATTTATGATATGTCTATGTATCATAATGAGTATTTCTTCTTGCATCACTTATATTAATGAAGTTATATGCTTTCAAGTTAACTTTAAGAGTAGTTTCGGGGTTAACAAGATTGTGTATAATCACTGGATCTGTGATTATAACACTGTTTAGTGTGCCAACATTTTTTGAGTGGTAACTTGCTAAATATGGCTATGTGAGAGCAACCCATACTAAGTATAGTATTATTGTTGTCCAGGTTTTTATAAGTGTCATAATTCGTTTACCCTAGATTAAGAAAAGTCATTACATGTGTGACTCTGCGATGAATTATAGGATATTTGGGCGTTTAGAGCCGAGTTTGTTGAAGCTATCTAGTGCATAAAATATTAATGATTATTTTGCACATTTACTCCACTATACTTGTTCTTAGGGAATATCTATATGCTTTGCATCTTCTCTAATCTATTCATGCATCTATTCATTCATCAGTCTACCATTCAAAACTTTCAACTTATTTTATTTTCTTTTGTTCCGTAACTCTAGTTGATCCTTAGAACCGAATTCCTTCCATGTGGGATTGATATCTTTTAAAACTACATCGCAACTGTATATGTGCAGTTATCATCATTTTTCTATTTGATAAGTGGTACTGATAGCACCTGTTCATATTTAGAACTTTTATATTATCAGTAGAAAAGTGGCGAACAACCATCAACAAAAATGGGGTTACCCTTGGAGTTATCATAATCACCCCTCTCTCCATGAGATTAGAATTCACAATCACCAAGAATGAGGCAGATTATGAAGCATGCCTCTTTGGTTTAGAATCCTTACTAATCCTAGGGGCAAGAGAAGTAGAGTTTACAGGTGATTTTGAATTGGTCTTCAAACAAGTAGTGGGAGACTGGGAAATAAAAGAATACTCCCTCAAATCTTACCTTGAAGCCATATGGACCAAAGTCTCAATATTCAAAGAAAGTGAATTCCAACATGTCTTACGGGAGGAAAATTAGATGGTAGATTCCCTATCAACACTAGCATCCATGTGGGAAGGTTCCCAAAACCACCCAATTAAACTTTTTATGATAAAATCTTCTAAAATCCCATTTTACCTTAACACAATAGATCACCAATACATTGAAGAGTTGCAATGGTAATATAACATCATTCGATACCTCAAAACGGGAAAATACTCCTCGAAAGCAAGTGCTTCAAAAAAAGATCACAATAAGATTATTAGCTATAGAATTTCGGTTCATAAACGGCCAGTTATACAAGATGTCCATGAAAGGACTTTTACTTTAATGCCTAAATCAAAATGAAGCAGACAAAATTAAGAAAGAAGTGCATCCTGGATCTTGTATGAATAGTGTGATGCCAACGAAGAAGATTCAAACAATGGGTTACTTCTAGTTAGAAGTGGTAGCCGATTGTGTGAAAGAAGTAAAAAAGTACCATGGCTGTTAGATACATGGTAACTTAAATCATCTACCTCCTACGGAACTCTTGAAGCTGACCACTCCATGATAATTCTCAACCTGGGCATAGATGTCATAGGAGAGATCTGTCCCTCATCAGGGTCGTCCACAAGATTTCGAGGCCGTGTGCAAAAAAATAAAATTTAAAACCTTGAAGAGTAAAAGTATTTTATGAAAAATAATAAATAAAAAACTAAACTTTGGCATATGCATATTTTGTTAGGGTTACAATGTTATCACTTGAAAATATTAGTTATCTTAATATTGTTTGAAGCAATTCAATCATATCTTCACAAAAATATTATCTACAATCTATTTCTTAATTTTACTTTTTTTTGAAAAACCTCTAGAGGAACATTGTGTTCCTCCTTCGAAAAAAGATTGGAGTGGGTGAAAATTTCGGGCGATCATCCCAACTAGGTTGATATGATCGCTTGCCTACAAAACACCCACCCCTTTTTTCATTAAAAAGACCCCGTCACAAAATGTGAATCACCCCCAAAAGTACAAAGTTCAAATACAAACAGAGGACGGATCGATTAAAAGATCGGCAACCGAAAAAGAAACTACCCTATTCTTAATCTTGAAAACTAACCAACAATTATAAACATTAGAAACAAATAGGTCTTCATGTCCATGAATCTCCTCAAAGATAAATTTGTTCCTTCATTTCCAAATGCTCCAAGCTATGCAAAACCACAATGCTATTGTGAACTCCCATTTTAACCCCGGTAAGAAAAATGATCTCCATAAATCAAGGAAGTTCGATGTATACTGAGGGATGGGAATCGGAACTCCAAGCCACTTGAGTGCTTTACACCAAGTTATCCAACTATCATGATAAAAAAGAAGAATGTGATTGATTATTTCTGTCGAAAAACAAAATGGGCAATTCAAATCCAAAAAGGAGGCACAACCTCTACAAACTAGAAAATCCTGGGTTGGTAATCTACCATGGAGCAACAACCAACCGAAAGAGCAGACACGGGGAAGCATCGGAGTGTTCCATAACAGTCCAAATGAAGAACATAGACATGGAGTAACCGAATCACCGATCAGCCCCGCATAAAAAGAAGCTGCTGAAAATAATTTTTTAGGTCCTCTATTCGAAAGACATTGGTCACCAGAAGAGGGAAAAGTCAATCAGATTTTCTCCTCGACATCCATCGTGGACGAAGGGAAAATGGAAGGGCTATTTTAAAAAATCAAACGCTTTAGTTCGAGGCATCGATTAGGTTCGAACAAACGCAATCTTCTATGCCAAAGAGGCCGGCCAAAAGTTACATTATCAAATAATTTCGAGCACACAAAATGCACCGAACTCGATTTCATTCCACTCAACATCCAAAGGTCTTCAAAAATGATATTCAGGGGCTTATTAGAAACCCACGGATCATGCCAAAACTCAGCCAAAATCCCATCACCTAACCGAACTCGATAGTTTGATTTAAAAAATTGCTAATAATTTCCAATTCGAACACAACTTGAAATGACGTTTGAAAAAATTGGTGAAAGATTCGATTTATCAGACTCAATCAAGTCCCACCAAGATGGGTAACCATGTCATTTGAGACAAAAAATAGCCCATAAAGAATTATCTTCCACATTCCTAATTCTCCAAATCCATTTAAGCAAGAGACTACAATTTGTGAGCTTGAGGTCTCATATGGATAAACCTCCAAGATGTTTTGGCAAATTAACAAGCTCCCAACTTACTTTACAAAAACCACTACTAATATGGTCACCCCTCCATAAAAAATTCCTCATGATGCTTATAAGTTTCCTATTCATCGCTTCCGGTAATTTAAAAGGAGAAAATAAATGAATCGAAAGAGATGATAATACCAATTTAAATATGACCCGTCGATCGGCGAAAGAGAGGGATTTCCCCTTCCACGACACTAAACACTGTAGGAATTTCATCACCAACACATCCCAAATTCCTATATTCTAATGCTTGAAGGAAAGAAGAGCGCCAAGGTAAGATATCAGAAATTTTTCCAATTTACATCCAAGTGTAGAGGCTGCTGAGTGTAGAGAGACATTGTCGACATTAATACCAAAGAGAGAGCTTTTGTGGTAGTTAATCTTAAGCCCCGAGATGAGCTCAAAACACCGTAAAATTATGATAAAAGGCGAAATGAGGGTCGTATTTTTCGGAAGAAAACAAATAGTGTCATCGACAATTGTAATAATGAAATGTTTGGTAAATTATCATCTATTTTGAATCCCGAAAGAATTCCCTCTCCAATGCTTGTGTTAATAAGTTGCTTCAACCCCTCAATCGCCATCCCAAAGATAAATGGAGATAGGGGATCACCTTGTTTAACCCCCCTTTGGAGATGAATCGGATCCGATGCACTACCGTTGAGCAAAATAAACATTGTCAAGTTATGATGGTAACCCCGTAACCAGGATATCCATTTGTGATAAAAACCCATTTTATAAGAATCGCATCAATGTATGTCCACGAGACGCAATCAAAAGCTTTGTGAAAATCTAACCTCAAGATAAAACATGAACGTTGCCTTTTATGGATCGAGAAAATCACTTCGGATGCTAAGAATGAACATTCGTGAATGCTTCTATCTTTGACGAAGGTAAATTGATTTCCCAAAATAAGTGAAGGTAGTACCAATTTTAATCTTGAGGATAGGAACTTCGTAATCACTTTATATACTCGATGGATCATGGCTATCGGTCTAAAATTCTGAATTGTGCAACTTCTTGGAATTTTCAGAATGAGAACCATGAACGAGGATTTAATCACCGCCGAGAGAAATGAAGTCTCAAAGAAATGGTAAAAAATATCCATGAAGTCTGATTTTAGAAGATCCCATGCCCGTTTGTAGAAAAATTGGTTAAAACCATCCTGTCCCGGTGATTTGTTTTCATTACACGAACATAACGCATCCCAAACTTCCTTCTCAGAATATACCATCGTCAATTGTTGATTTTCGATTGACGTAACCTTAGAGAATACGAGCTTACAGAGCAAAAAAGGAATTAGCCTTGGGGCTAAAAAGAGATCCGAATAAAAATCATTAATAGCCAATGAAATTAGCCTCATGTCAAAACAAATCGAACAGTTCAAATCAAGGCGCATTATTCGATTTTTCTGTGATTGAGCTGAAGCCGTTCTATGGAAGAAGCTCGTGTTGTTATCACCTAATGGAGTCCATTTAACTCTAGATTGCTGAAATTTCATGTTCTCCAAGTGTGATCTCTTTTGAGTTAAATCAGATTTTAAAGAGAGTAATTCACCACCGCAACATCTTCAAGAGGCCGAATAACACTGCTGCCCGTCAAGTCAATAACCCACCTCTCTAGCTCATCTTTTCACTGTTGTAGTTGACTGAAGTTCAAAGCATGCCACAGATGGATCACCTTGCTTAAAGCTCGTAACCTATAAGAGAAATCCCTGTTAACATTTGCTCTATAAATTGTTACCCATTTATTGCAAATAAAAGGAAGGAAATCGCTGTTATCCCACCAACAATTTAAGGAATAGAAAGGTTTTGGCCCCGCAAAGATATGCTTATCACTTTGAAATAAAATCAGGAAATGATCCGAAAGAGAAGTATCCACCGTTCATATCGATAATTTAGGCCACCTATCCGCAATTTCTAAAGAAGTCAATACCCTATCGATGTGTGAAAAGGATTTAATGTTATGCAAAGTGTAGTCTCTTCCTTGGAGTTGAATATCAATTAAATCGCATTCATTGATGAGCCCAAGTAAAGTTGAGAAAGATGGTGAAGTAAAGCCACTAGAGCGTTCGTTTCCGTGCAATACTTCATTAAAGTCTCCGCAAACAATGACATTTTCGAGACCACATAAATAAGGGATCAACTCTAGCCACATTAGACTACGCTCATTCCAAATCGTAGGTCCGTATAACGCAACAACATGAAAATCTAAAGTGCTCGAAGTGAAGTGCATATTTACCCAACGGAAAGAGGAAGCAATAAAGGTTCTCATCAAAATAGCCCGATTCCATAAGATAATGATGCCTCTTAATGAACCTTGTGAACTAATGTAATGTAGATCAAAGTCTTTATAGCCCTAAATCCTTTGAAAAATACCCTCCGAAGTTGATTCCGCTTTAGTCTCAACCAAAACAAAAAATTGCAATTGAAATTTCCTTAAGCAAGAATGAATAAATTGATGCTTCATACTGTTCGATAGACCACCACGGCAATTCCAACTTAAAAAAGATAACGATATTAAATAAATAAATGAACCTCCATAAAAGCCTCTTTTAAGATTCAATTTGATTTTGAATCTCCTCCAAAATCAAAGATCTCAAACTTTCCTTGAACAATCCCAACTTCAAACCATCTGACCATGTAAGGTGAGCCTCACTTGGCCTTTCCGCTTGCGATTGAATAATTACATGGTTCATGTTCGCAATATCAGGTCCCAAGGACCTTGAACAAGATCGAAGGAAATCACTAGCTATAGTACGGGTTGCAAAAGGCACAATGGTTTTGGACACTGGGGCAGCAGTGGAAGATGCTATCTCAACTGACTATGAGCCTCGACCAACATCAGAGGCAGCTGCTACCATGGCCTGGATGGATACATTCAACGATGGCTGATCAGAGAGGGAGCAGACTGGCTGTACAACAATAGCTTTGGCAGAAAGAGCAGCTGCTGAATTGGCTGATTGAGCAGCTGCTGAATTGGTTGATTAACAGTAGCAATTTCGATAGCAGTCAGGTTTATAGTGGAGTCATGCGGTAGCTCCCCATTAAATCTCTCTTCAAGTTCTAGCCCAAAGACTGATGTTGACGATCTTGAATCATAATCCAAACAATTCTTGCACGCGATCAATTATCTAATATTAGCTGTAATATTAATTCCTACCTTGTCCAACAATAAAATAATTTGACTATCTTTTGCTAGCAAAGGAAAACTCATTATACAAGAAATAACATCCAACTGATCAGGGTAAGTGAATTGTAATCGATCGATATAACATCCCCCAAAACATCAGCCACCTCACGAATTAATGGCTCCGTTACGATGGCGGGAGGCAATCCAAAAAAATCAACATGACAGAGACGTTTTGATGGGATAAATTCCAATGAATATGGTTGAACTTCAGAAAAAAAAGGTCTTGTAAGGAGAGCTAATCTCCATCTAGAAAGCCGTTAAATGCATCCTCGGAGTAAAAACCAATTACCACGCAACTGCCACTAGCCGGTGCAATAAAATTCACCGCATAGTTCCTTCCTTTAATCATGCCATATAAGTCGGGAATTAAGTTGCTATTTCTTACCGTAGTAAAGCAAGCTAGCTTGGTCAATTTGGCCATTTGAATATTCCGCGAGATATCAATGTTGATCGGCTTCGGATTCGGTACAACTACCTCGGCATAAGAGCGATCATCTCTAGGTGAATCCACAAATGAATGTTTAGGAGGCTGCTTCAAGGCCTCCCTAGGTCGAGGGAATGATTCAATCTTCGGGAAAGATGAGAACTCCTCTCGGAACGTGATTTAAAAACTCGCAACCTAAACAGACTGATTATGAACGCGTTCAAATGAAAAAGAGCCTTGTGCATGGGAATGGAGCCTTCCAATGATAGAAACCCGAAACTCTAGTTCCTCATGTTCCTTTTACGAGCAACAAAGACACTTCCAATAACCCCGAATTTGAGAAAAAATAATACACATAGCATTCTTATCGTGGGAGGTGTGAAAGTCTGTAAAGTATATAGTATTACCAATGGACGAGGACGGTTTAGGTGATGGGGGCTGAGATGGGGATGTGTTTCGGCTTAGCGCAGACGTATTGGGTTGAGGGTGACGATGGGAAGTCGGGGTTAGAACTCGGTTGCCGGAAGAGAAACCGGTGAGGTCTTGGCAGCTAGGATGGGTGGAGAAGGGGGAGGGGGACATGGCCGCTAGGGTTCATTTCTTAATTTTATTGATTATTGAAAATTTTAAACAATCTTTTTTTTTTTTTGTAACATAAACAGAAAGAAAGAAAAAAACAATATATTTTCGAAAGATGCTGTAATATATTGGTTCATAAAATTTGTTTTATAACATGTTTCAAATCTCAAAAATATATGATATAATTAAACCATCTCTCTTTGTTGAAATTCAAAATTTTCTATTGAATTCTTATACTCGATGTTAATTTTTCAAATAATATTTTAAGTAAACAACTATAACTAAAAATAAATATTAAAATTGATTGTTTCTCAATAAAGAAAATAGAAAATATTTATGGTAGAGATAATAGTAATAAATTTTTTTATAAAAATAGCATAACACTGATTACAATAGTTATAATATAAAAAGAAAATCATTACTTTAATTTTGGTACACACTCTTGATGTTAATATTCCTTAAATACTAATTTAATTTGGTAAATAAAAAATTAAAATATTAATACAGTTCTATTTATGTAGAAAAAATATATTATAACTTTATATCAAAATATTGAGGGGGAATGAAAAGAGTAGGAATAGGTCTCTAGAAAGAATCAAACCCGCATCCTTCGGGACGGAAAGCAATGGGCCTACTGTTGAGAATTCATGGGTCGGGAGAGTATCGGGTTTGATAGCTTGAGTGAACATACAATTGGGGTTGAGCCCATCTAATGCTAAACCAGTTAGCTTGTGTTAAGATCCAATCTACTCTATTTACATACTACTCATTATTCATGTTTATTACCGATATGTGATAATCCCAACATCTCCAACACTCCCCCTCATATGCAAGTGGGCCTGGACCAATTGCCACTTGCTAAACATTCCTTGGCCTATCTCCTCGGAGACTCAAGGTCATCAACTGGTCTAGTCTTTCCGCTAGACCAAACTCCACCATGACTTTAACACGAACCCAGAATCTCAACTGTTAGACCTTTTTCTCGCTCTAATACCATGTAGAGAATCCTTGGGTCAGGAGAGTGTCGGGTTTGATAGCTTGAGTGAGAATACAAGTGGGGTTGAGCCTATCTAACACAAAACAAGTTGGCTTTTGTTAAGGCCCAATCTACTCCACTTATATTCTACTCATTATTTATGTTTATTACCGATGTATGATAATCCCAACATCTCCAAGAACATGTAGAGAATCCGTGGACCAAGATATTGTCGGGCTTAATAGCTTGAGTGAACATACAAGTGGGGTTGAGCCCATCTAACAAAAACCCAAATGACCTGTAATCTACTCCACTTATATACTACTCATTATTCATGTTTATTACCGATGTGGGATAATCCCAACATCTCCAACACCTACCACCATGCTGAATGTTATGTTTGATACTCCCTCTCACTTATAAGTATATATAATAATTAGTTTTATCTTTTACAATGAAAAATATATGAGGCCCCATAAAGACTCGGGGCCTTGAGTGATCGCTCCGCTCACTCCCCCTCATGGTCGGCCCTATCCCTCATCTACCAATAGGCATCACTTCATAGTAGTGGTAGTATGCTACTTTTCCGAATGGTAGAAGATAAATCATATTCGAACATAACAATTAAGAAAACGGTAAAATTCATGGGGAAATCACATCTTTGCCCATTATGGCATCCCTCACCATGTAAACATGGATAACGATGTACAATTCCAAGGAGAAATGTCAAGTTTATTCAAAAAATATGAGATAGAACATCATCATTCATCCCCATATTGACCCTAGGAAAATGGAGTAGTGGAAGTAGCGAATAAGTCCATAAATTTTTTTTGTCAAAAATGGTAGCACGATATCGGGATTGGGAGGAATACCTTCCCTTCGGGTTATGGGGGTATCATACTAGCATAAAGACACCCACTAGTCAAACACCCTTTTCACTAGTTTATGATATTTATGTTGTATTACCAATAGAATTGGAAGTCAAATCACTCAGGGTAGCACTAGAGGCAAAACTCATGGAAGCCCATTAGGCACAAGCTAGATTCGATGAGTTGAACTTGATTGATGAAAAATGGTTACACGTTCTAGACAATCTTCGAACGTATTAATATTGGATGGCCAAGTCTTGTAACTGTAAAGTCAAGAAGGCAAAAACACAGTTAATGCCTAGAGACTTAGTATTGAAGAACATCAAAGAAACCCATACCGATCTTAGAGGGAAGTTCTAAATTAATTATGAAGGGCCTTACGTCGTAAAGAAAGTGTTAACAAAAGGAGCAATCAAAGTTATGGACATGGATGAAAACAAGTGTGAGCGGATGACGTTCCACCCGCGCGGTCTCTGCTAGGCGCCGACCCCATGATATGGGGCGTGGGGTTTTCGAAATAAATGTGTTGTTTTTTTATGGAATAAATTCCAAAGACTTGAGGCCTAAACCTCTAGCCTACGTTATACAGAGTCACCACCTGGATCAGCTCTTCAAGGAAATTCGGTACAGCCTAGATCCGTTAAGCCTAAACGATACCGTAGTATAGAGATTCGGGTCCGGATGAGTTTGCTTACTTCATTGTCATTTAAGTCATATTAGGCAATTAGCAACCATTTTCCAATATTATAATATCCAGTTCTAAATTATTTTTGAGTTATATTTAGCATGCATCAGGAAAGCAATAAATGTGGAAAATAAACACGTAGGAAAGTAAATGTGCCTGGTCTATGGTGGGATTAATTACATCATTGGTTTGGGGTTTTTACAAAATTGCCTAAATACAAGAGATCTAGGGGAATGAATACATCAATATCCTATTATACAACCGATCTAACAAATACATAATTTTCATTAAAATAAATGCAATACCTAAAGGAAAATAAAATCCTAGGCATACATCTAACATCATCTGCCTATATGCACAAAGATTAGGATGGAATATTTTCACAAATACATGCCAATGCACCAAGTATGTTCGATTTTAACATGTAGAAGACCCGTGTGGTCTAATTAAATAAAAAGTTCCAACAAAGGCTCATGGTTTTCGTTATAAAAATGATTCATTTTTATACAAGTATGTTGCTCATTTTATTAATGAAAATGCCGCATGTGAATTTTGTCGGGTTCGGATATCCAAGAACGAGGTTCTCTTCGTGGGGGTTTCCTAAATTAAACTTAATAATTTACAAATAAATGGAAGTTATAAATAATTCTAGGCCCATGAACACAATCATTATCTTTTGTATATATTCCGAGGAAATTTAAATACGGTAATAATTTTATCCCGGCTAAGTGGAAACCGATATTCAAATTTTCTCTTAGAATATATCCAAAAGATTAATATAAAATCATTATATTAGTCTTGATATGTGTGAGCACGGGATTTTGTACCAGCTCGCGCGTTCAATGATGACGGCTTTTCGGGAAATTTATCCTCGAATCACACGATTTTCAACCATCCGACGATCTTCATATGGGAATCCTCCTCGGACGTTTTAAATTATTTAACTAAAAAAAAATCACGCACGGAGGCAGCCTCACGCAAAGCTGCGCGAGGCAGCCCGCACTCCCCGCGAGGGTCCTAGGCGACCCTCGCAGGGATTCTCGCAAGGGTCCTTAGCAACCCTCGCGGGGCCTCCCCGCCAAGGTCCTAGGCGACCCTCGCGGGGATTCCCGCGAGGGTCCCTAGCGACCCTCGCGGGGCCTCCTTGCGAGGGTCCTAGGCGACCCTCGCGGGGATTCCCGCTAGGGTCCCTAGCGACCCTCGCGGGGTCTCCCCGCGAGGGTCCTAGGCGAACCTCGCGGGGATTCCCGCAAGGGTCCCTCGCGGTCCTCGCAAGGGAGCCTCGTGGGAGGCGACCCGCGAGCCCTCGCGAGGGAGCCTCGCGGGAGACCCTGCTAGGCCTCGCGAGGGAGTCACGCGAGACCCCTCGCGTGCGAGGCTCTTTGTTTTGGATTTTTCGGGACTTTTTCATCTATAAATAGTCGGGTCTTTTTCAGTACAAGAGGATGGAAAAAATTCAGAGAGAAAAATCCTCTCTTTCAGAACAAAAACTAAAAACATTTTTTTTATTATTTTCTTCTAACTTTTTCTCGGATCCAAAAATACTTTCGCATCCCAAATTTCTTCATCTTTTTATAAAATTTCTTCATCTTTTCTTCTTAATTCCTCAGATATTCTCGGGTCTAAAACCAATTTAGAACCCGAGTCTGATTATCTTTTGGATAAATAAACACTTTATTTTCCAATAAAACAATCTTTTTTTAATTAAATTACATTAAAAATCCAGGAATTAAATGGAGATTTTTGGACTTTTTTACATCAACCTTTTCACCTAAACTACAAAAACGAACGAGGAACGCTCCTGGGGATCTAACG
>CATIWQ010275591.1:0-29540 GCA_949673415.1 Euphorbia schlechtendalii | reverse complement strand
GGCGAGAATATAAATAAATCTCCTTTTCAATTACTTATAACCGCTGTCATCCTTTAACATCTATACCAAAATTATATGATATAAAATAGAAATTGACAACTTGATCCATATTAAAGCTCTTATTAAGCTTATGTTCTTATTTATGTCATTGTGCATACAAATGTTTCATATATTTGATTTTCTTTCAGGTGTCGATTGATTATACAACGATGGCTCCTTCCGAAACAAGAAATGCTGAGGTAGTAGCATCTTCGAGAAGAAGCGCAAGTTCAAAGTTACGCGCGAATAAGCAAGGAGCTCGAGAGGATGAAATATTCCGGAAGAGAGCGAAATTTTCAGTTGACGACAAGGGCCGTCCTAGTAAGAAAAGACACGTCGAAGTATTGGAGGACGCGGGTGAAAGTGAAGTGGCGACAATAAACACCATCAATGGCGATGAAGTCGTCGTGAAAAGTGCGCATGCTAGGGTTAAGGAGACTTTGAGATTGTATGACAAGTATCTCTTGCATTTTATCCAAGAAGAAGAGAACAGGTGCAAGAAGGCGGATTCCTCGAGTGAAGACGATGTTAATACTAAGCGTAAGGTTAGGCGGCCCGATTTAAAGGCAAGTTTGAAGATGGCCGAAACTAATTCCATACTATACCCCGAGAAAAGAATAGGTCACCTCCCGGGTATCGACGTTGGACACCAATTTTTTTCGAGGACCGAAATGGTTGCTCTCGGTTTTCATAGCCATTGGCTAAATGGGATTGATTACATGGGCAAAACTTACAAAAAAAAGTATACAAACTATACTTTTCCTCTTGCGGTAGGGATTGTTTTGTCGGGAAAGTACGAGGACAACGATGATAATGCTGAGGAAATCGTTTACACCGGCCAAGGCGGGAACGATATATTAGGGAAAAAGCATCAAATAGGCGATCAAGTAATGAAATGCGGTAACTTGGCGCTCAAGAATTGTTATGAGCACTCGGTTCCCGTTAGGGTTATTCAAGGTCACAAATCAGGGGGTAACTACGATGTCAAGGTCTACACGTACGACGGTTTGTATAACGTGGTTAAGTGTATCACCGAAAAGGGCATTTCGGGATTTACTGTGTTTAAGTTTTTCTTGAAGCGGTTAAAAGGACAGCCGGTGCTGACTACAAACAAGGTTGAATTCGTCAACAGGAGAGTCCCCCGATCACTTTCCGAAAATAGAGGATTCGTGTGTCAGGATATAAGTTTTGGCAAAGAGAAGATCCCGATTCTTGTTACGAATTTGTTCGACAATCCTCCCACCCCTCCACAAGCTTTTACCTACTCCACAACTATTCTAGTCTCGGAAAACATCGAGCTTCCCGAAAACGAAAAAGGTTGTAACTGCAAGGGCAATTCTTGCGAAAATCCCGATGTATGTTCGTGTGCTAGACTTAACGGCGACGATTTTGCTTATGTGAGCAAGAATGGCGGTAGGCTCGTCGAGGCCAAAGATGTCGTCTTTGAATGCGGTCCGAATTGCAGGTGTGGTCCGAAATGTATTAACCGAACATCTCAGAGAGAAATCAAGTATCGGTTAGAAGTTTACCGAACTCCAAACAAAGGTTGGGCCATAAGATCGTGGGATTTTATACCATCCGGTGCTCCGATTTGTGAGTACGTCGGGGTTTTAATGAGAACCAAGGATATAGACAACGTGGCAGGGGAGAATAACCACATTTTCGAGATTGATTGCCTGCAAACAATGAGGGGAATCGATGGGAGGCAGAGTTGACTTGGAAATCACGAAACCGTCGAAGATAACGACATGGATGAGCCCGAGTTCTGCATCGATGCGAGTTCGATAGGAAACGTCGCGAGGTTCGTTAACCATTGTTGCGAGCCTAACTTGTTTGTTCAGTGCGTTGTGAGCTCGCACCGCGATGTTAGGCTTGCTCGAGTCATGTTGTTTGCAGCGGAGAACATTCCGGCTTTGCAGGAACTGACTTATGACTATGGCTATGTTCTTGATAGTGTTCGTGGCCCCGATGGGAGTATTAGACAGATGCCATGTTTTTGTGGCACATCTGATTGTAGAAAACGTTTGTTTTAGACTTGTTTTTTCTTTTGCCATTTGCACAAGCTTACTGTAACACTAAATGATACTAAATATTGGATTTAAATTAATGAAGGGTTTTCTATAGTTGAAGTAGCCATTGTATTACAATTTTTTCTGTACTGGGCAGGATTGAAATTTGATCTGGGTATATGTAAGTAAAGTTTGCTACTTTAGAATTGTTTGTTTTTGAATTTTATTTCTTTAGAATGTTTTTTCTTTTGCCATTTGCATAAGCTTACTTTCACAATGGTGTGAATCCAATATAATCCAGGAAAAGAAAGACTTCCATTCCTGTATTGTAAAACTAAATGATACCAAATATTGGATTTTAAATAAATGAAGGGTTTTCTATGGTTGAAGTAGCCACTGTATTATATTTAGTAGCTATTGGACAGGGATTGAAATTTGATATAGGTAGTATACATTTTCACATTTCCATTTCAGAAATTGTGTTTTTTGGGATGTGGGTTCTTTCACTTATTTGATGATTTTATTTTTAACAAACTAAATCTTACTTTACTTTTTATCACCATTAAATCAATCTTTATATTATTGATTTTAACGGTGATAAGAGACAAAAGTAATGAAAATTTTGATTTTGAATTTCAAAATCAACATAGAATCTATGCTTGTCACATGGAATAGCCAGTTCAAATGAAAAGGCAATAATTTTATACAAAATAAAACGAAGACAAAAAATCTTGTGAGCTGCATAAGGTTCTTTTGGAAAAATTTATCTTCCCAGGATTTATTCAAAATTCTAAACGGGTGTTGTGTTTTGATGTCGTGTATTACTATCCACTACCATATGAAAAGATCGAAATGCCCCTTCAAAATTATAGTTAATTTATCATCTTTGCTGCACTTAAAGTTGTCATCTTCAATTTATGAACTTAAAAACTAAGCCTGCGTTTCTAAGGTTTTGTTTGGATGGTTGTTCATCATGATTCATTAAAATACGGTACGGTATGGTATTTAAAATTTTTTGTTTGAACTGATAGTATGGTATGATATGATTTTTTTAAAATTTAATTTGATTTAAAAGAGAACCATGAAAAACCACCAAATCCATGATTCTATTTTCATGGTTCCAACCATGAAAAAATCACGGAAAAAGCATACCATGCAAATAACCATGCAACCAAATAAACAAATAATTTTAAGACATACATGAAACAAGCAGAGGCTAACTTTTGTTCATAGTTTCAATTATCAATCGTTTTCATTCACCCTTCAGGCGAGACTTAACGGTCCAGTGGCACTGTTCATCGGGAAGTTGCCACCACAAAGCCGCCGTCATTCACCATAGCTCCCTCCGCCGGTGCCACTGTCCTCGGCCTAACATATTCAGGCGAGTTTTGTTACTTTCTTTTCTTATAAAATTGTGAAATTGGAATTTGGGGTTAATCATGTGAAATTGAAATTAGGGTTCATATTCAAGTTGATTTGAAATTGTGAAATTGGAAATTAGGGTTAATCATGGATGTGAAATTGAATATAGGGTTCGTTGTTTATTTGTATCAGATTGTGAAATAATGTATTATTTGGTATCATTTTGTATTTACAGTCAATTAGAGATTCAGCTGACAAATTGGAATTGATTTGTTGAATTTGTAGTGTTGAAATTATGAATTTGTGAAATTGAAATTGGGAAATTGTTGATTCATGGTTGTTAGTTTAGGTAATGCATTTAAAATTAATGCTGGTATTCTTTGTAAAGGGTAATGAGCTGTGGTGTGGACCAAAGAGAGTTAAATATTTAGGACCCTTTTCAGCACAGACACCTTACTATCTTATTGGAGAACGATGGGATATTGCTGATCTGGAGGCCTTTGCAAAGAACAGAGCTCTTGAGGTACTCACTTTATATGCATTACTTCCTTTCCCACTAACTAGATTATCAACTTGTGTCAAAATGAACTTTGATATCAAATACAGTATGCAACTTTTTTTTTTTTGTCAAAATAATCTGTACATACGACACTGTCACTTTTGCTAAGCTCAAAGTTAAGGAGATTAAGAATGGCAGGTTAGCCATGTTCTCTATGTTTGGTTTCTTTGTACTAGCTATTGTAACTGGAAAGGGCCCTCTTGAGAATTTATTGGACCTTATTGATTACCCTGTTGCCAATAATGCTTGGGTTTATGCTACTAAGTTTGTGCCCTGATCATAAACTTTCCATCTTAGTTGTACTTCTAGGTTCAGAATAATTTACTGTGTTGTTGAGAAATACTAGCATTAGTTTGTGTTCGAATCTCACCTACTTAAAAATAATATTAAACATTTAAAAAGAATCATATTTATTCAAAAAAAGTATTAGTTTAGTATCAGAATTGCTTAAGTATTGTAATTTAAACTAATAGCATTGTATTAGTCGATATATTGTGGACTAGATTTGTACTAGTTAATTTAAATTTAGTTGGATTGAAAATTTTTTTTGTGCAAATGTGCTCCCAGAGTCGGGATCCTGGCTCCGCCACTGTATGGGCTGTATTCTCACAATTTCAGTATAGTAGAGAAAGCAAGTGTTTTAATAGGATTTTGACGGAACTTTAGGGTTTTCCAATGGCGTCTCATTCTCAACACCTCCAAAGTTTATTCAAGCAGCTCTACAAAACCAGGTACCTTACACCGTGCATTCGATCTTCAGCTTCATTGCTTTCATTTTCAACCTTGGATGCTCAGTCGAACTCTTCAGATGAGAAACCATTAGTAGATAGAGTCAAGAGCCAATCTGAAATCAATGAGCGATATGTTCTCGATGAGCTCTCTAATTTGTTACCAGTCTCTCCTAGGGTTTCAATTGCAAATCAGTGTAATATTAATCGACCGAATAAGGCGGAAGAAAGTAGAGCTGTTGCTGATCAGTTTTTATTGCCTGAAGAGAAATTGAGAGGGGTATTTCTTCAGAAATTGAAGGGGAAATCAGCGATTGAAAATGCACTAACTAATACTAGAGTTGATTTGAGTTTGGATGTTGTTGCTAAAGTACTTAGCAGAGGAAATTTAGGAGGTGAAGCAATGACTATTTTCTTTAATTGGGCAATTAAACACCCAGTGATTCCAAAAGATATACACAGTTACAATGTTATCATCAGGGCATTGGGTAGAAGGAAATTCATTGATTATATGTTGACGATTTTAGGTGAGTTAAAGATAAATAGAATAGATGTTAATTTGGAGACGTTATCAATTGTTATGGACAGCTTAATTAGAGCTCACAGAGTGCACAAAGCAATTCAAGTGTTTGGAAACTCGGAAGAATTCGGGTTTGGTCGCGAAACCGAGTCGCTGAATGTGCTTTTGCAGTGCCTATGCAAGAGGTCACATGTTGGTGCTGCGAATTCGTATTTCAATTCTGTGAAGGGGAAGATACCATTTGATAATGCAACATATAATACTATTATCGGAGGGTGGTCGAAATCGGGGAGTGTTAGTGAAATGGAGCAGGTTTTGGCCGAAATGGTCGAAGACGGTTTTACCCCTGATTGTTCGACTTATAGTTCTCTTCTCGAGGGTTTTGGAAGAGCTGGAAGAATCGAGGACGCTGTTAAGGTTTTCGAGAAACTAAAAGAGAACGATTCCGCTCTAGATGTTAGTGTTTACAATTCAATGATATCAAATTTCATTTCAGTTAGAGATATTGACGAGTCGTTGAAATATTATAGGTGTTTGCTAAGCGATAGCTGTGATCCGAATATCGACACTTACACCAAACTGATTTCTGCTTTAATTGGAGCCAGAAAAGTGGCGGATGCGCTCAAAATGTTGGATGAGATGTTAAGTAGAGGGTTTTGGCCTACAACAGGAACTATAACTTGTTTTATAGAACCTCTATGCAGCTTTGGTCCACCCCATGCTGCGATGATGATATACAAGAAGGTCCGAAAGGCGGGATGTAAAATATCGGTTAGGTCCTATAAGTTGTTGCTTACGCGGCTTTCGAGATTTGGCAAATGCGGGATGCTTTTGAATGTATGGGAAGAGATGCAAGAAAGTGGCTATTCATCTGATATGGAAGTTTATGAATCTGTTATAAATGGACTGAGCAACATTGGGCAGCTTGAAAACGCTGTTGTTGTAATGGAAGAAGCTCTGAGTAAAGGTTTTTGCCCGAGTCGACTCGCATATAGCAAATTAAACAACAAGCTGCTTGGTTCGAATAAAGTGGAGAGAGCTTACAAACTGTTTTTAAAGATCAAACATGCTCGGTGCAACGAAAATGCTCGGAGATATTGGCGTTCTAATGGATGGCATTTCTAAACTATGACAAGAGCCTATTTGTTTATTCTCTATCTTGTTTGTGAAACTGAATCTTTGAATTCCAATCATAAAAATTGCAGTACTCTCTTTTCTGATGCAAAAATCTTATCAGCACGGAATTCCACTGCAAAAATCTTACTTTACATGTTTCATATGCATGCTGCAGTGGAGCCTACCAAAGAGAGGCCAGCTTTTGAATGAACCGATTAAGTCAACAATCTTGATCCAGTTAATAACTTTTTTTTATCTGTGAATTATATACATGGGGCGTGCCAACCTTAGATACATGATTTTGCCCTTTTACTTTGGGATCATAATTATTCACACAAGTACGCGTGACCAGCTGGAACAAGATCATTGTAAAATTGTCAGAAAATCACCAACGGTTCGAGACCATGCTCTTAAAGTTGAGTTATGTATGTATTTGGGAGAAAGCTGATCGACATAGTAGTTGTTGCTGCCTAATTGCATCTACAAAATCCTCACTAAGTGCAAAAAATTGGTAAAAATAAATAAATGTGTATATTGATCACAATAATTTGCAGTACTAAATTAGCAAAGTATACATGTATCCAAAATAAAAAAAAAAAACAACAACAAAAAATTCTATGGTTTTCAATTAACTGGAATCAGACTATAAACTATCCAAAAACAATCCAACATCAATCACAAACATTAAAACTTCAATTATGTCATCTTAGTAATAAATAATTCCCTTTGTAGTAAGTATCTATTGCTAGAATTTGCTGTGGTCCAATTTCAAGAATTTGTTGTTGTCCAATTGAACTTCTGTTTTACCAATCACCTCATCAATCCCTGCAATAAAGACTACAAAATTACTCTTTATATAATAGGGACAATTCAAGTATCAATTTTGGCACTAATATATAAATACCTCTCATTTCAGGACTCTGGTAGTACATCTGATTGATCATATATGCTAAATTCTCATCCGATTGAAAATCATCTGGCATGATTTGCTTGTCTTTAGCAGACACAGATGATGTCTCTGTAACAACTTCAGTGTCACCATTGTTTGGTATACTCACCGAAGCTTGGTGTTTTCTTTTAGACCGTGCTCTTCTGTTCTGAAACCAATTGTAGACATTTGTTTCTGAAACCAGACCATGAACTGCAAGTTGGTTGGTTATGTCTTTAATCCTTTGCCTGTCTGGAGTTGCACTGCTCTGCTGAAAAATGCTCTCTAGAATTTGAAGTTGTGCCTGTTTTGGAGCCCAACGCTGCCTTGATGGAATCTTGTTATATGCATATGATAGAAATTGGGCATTGTAAGGACTTGGAACTCTCATTCCTGCATCAGAAGGTGGAAACTTTATTCAATTGGGACACATAATAAAATTTGATATCAGATTCTCATAAATTTATTAAGAAAAAGAAAACCCAGTTGTGAACTAGTCAGAAACCAAGAGATTGGCATGTTTGTAAGAAACAAAGCAAAACACAAAGGTGGAATCTTTATTCAATTGGGACACAAGAAATCAATTGAATATCATTAAATTGAACATGGGATTATTAAATGATTCAGCCAAATAAAACCCATCACCGAAAGAGTGAAATCCAAAATGGGTAAGTCTAACAATAAACAGAACACAAATAAAGGTGGCAACTTTATCCAACTGGGACACATGAAATCAATTGAATTTCGTTAAATTTGACATGGGATTTTGATAGATGATTGAGGCGAATAAAACCCAACGGAGAAAGAGTGAAAATCCAAATTGGGTAAATTTGACAATAAACAGAACATGAATAAAGGTGGCAACTTTATCCAATTGGTAACAAGAAACAAAACCCAGTTAAAAGAGAGAGAAGAACCAGCAAAATCATGGTGAGCAGACATGGCTTTATGCATCTGAACAAGACTTTCAGAAATAGTAACATAAACACAAATCTGTTTCCTTAACATCTCCATTTGTTCATCAGTCATCACTTTCATTCCTCCAACTAATCCTACTCCATCCTCAATTCTATTTGCCTCCTCCATTTTCTTCTTCTTAATGAATTATGCATCAAATTGGGTTTCGTATTAAATATGAGAAAACCCAATCTGAAGATTATGGAAAGTGGCCTAAATCAGAGGAGCATTAACATTGGGGAATGCCTGAATGAATTATCATAAAGGAAAGGCTGCGCAAATTAGCAGCTGTGTAGCTTCCATATGGGGGGCGTATTTTAGCTTTGATTGAGCGGGTTTATCGCAGTCTCTTCTTAAAGACCAAAAGAGGAGTAAAAAAGACTTGGAAGTGAGCAGAGCTGATAATACACACCAGCCTTTCTCTCTCTTGCGTGTATTTTCCGCATAATTAACGGTTCATTCCAATCTTTTTAGCTATGTTGCTTTGTTTATGTCATATAGTTAAGGTAACTATATTAACTAATAAATATAGTAATTAGGTAAAAATATAATTTGATTTTCTTAACTAATGAAAATATGTATTCGCATTTACAAAGTTATAATTTAATGAATAAACAATTATAATATATCTCATCATATTTGATTAAATACATTGCCACCTCTCTCTCTATTTTATAAATTTAATTCTATTTTATAAATTTAATTTATATTTCCTATACTTTACATTGCTCATCCTTATATTTCATTTCATCCAACCCGAAAGAAATTAGAATTATTTACCCTAACTTAATGGGCTAAGTGGATGGAGGGTCAATAATCCTTCACAACAAATATTTTCCAGCCAAAATTATCTTCATAAACTAGTAATTACATAGAATTGGACTCAACAATGAAATGTTTGGAAAATGGAGGATGGAGGCTTTTCCCCTTAGCTATTGGAGGATGGAGGCTCTTCCCGTAATGGGGGATGGAAGCTTTTCCTCCTCCATTTCCCCTAAGCTAAAACCTTATGTTTGGAAAAATTGTTAAGATTCTAAAATGGAACTCATTTCAAATCTAACATCATGACCAAACTTAAGTATAATTTATAATTATATTACCTTGATTTTGAGTATCTGTAATTGATACTTATATTACCTTGATTTTGAGTATTTGAACTTTTTTATTTTGTAGCTTTGACATGCATATATTCGATTCGTAACTTCAAAAAAAATATGGTCAAATTTAAAGTTTGACATTGAGTTTTACAAATTCAACTACTCTTCGTGGATAACTCTTATGTAGTGTATTAGGCTCCATTCTTTTCAACTCCTGAAAGCTGAACTGAACTTAATTTAACTTAATTGAACTTAACTGAATTTATTTCAGTGTAAATTTATAACTACACATAGGTGAGCTGAACTGAACATAACTTAACTAAACTTAACTTAACTTAACTTAACTTAATTGAATTGTAGTAAAAGAGAACAACGCCTAGTTTATAATAGAGTTTGATAGAGGTTTGGAATCGTATTTTAGATTTAAATAAGTATAATATGTAAGCTTGGGTATGAGGATTTTGGTTCCAAATTGACCTTTGACAAAAAAATCATTTTAATAGTTACTAAATATTAAACGTCATACCGTATTTGGACTTTTTCTAATTTTGATGGTATACAAAATAATTTGAAACTAGTAAACTAATCATATGATGAGTCAAACAAAGGAGTTTTTATGAAATACAAGAAAAAAATAAAATAATTTTAAGTCATGTGATAATGTAATTTTACAAATCTTATATTTTAATTTTTAATTTTTTATAAAACGTGAATTTAAATTTTGAATTTTTAAAATACGTGAACATATAAATAGTTATCGATTTTAAGTATAATAATTATTATATCAGGTATTATACCTGGTATAACAATTATTATACATGGAATAATAGTTAGTATAACAGATATAATGTCTATTATATTATTCGAATATGAAATTTGAAACCAGATCATAATATTTTCATTATCGTCAGTGATTTGAATATTTCTCTGGTATTCTTTGTTATGTTGATTATTATACCATTCAAATGCAATGAAACTCGATCTTAATACTTTCTTCATCTTCAATTACTTTTTATAATGTTAGTTTGCATTATGCCAGAAATAATGATATGATTTGAAAACTAAATTCTAATGTGAAATATGAAACTTGATATTGATACCTTCTTTATATCTAATGAATATTCTTTAATATTATTCGTTATAATCACTATTATACCAAGTATAATTACCATTATACCTAGTATAATAATCATATATTATTCAAATGTGAAATCCGAAACTCGATCTTAATACTTTTTTCATCTCCAATTATTTGAATATTCTTTGATCTTTATAATGACTATTATAACGAGTATAATGATTATTATACCAGGTATATGACATGATCTGAAACTAGAATTGAATTTAAATTCTGAAAAGGATCTTGACATATTATCTTCATATCTTGCTATTTGAAAATCTCTAATATCATTCGTTCAAAATCCAAAAAAACTTACAAAATTGTCAAAAATCAAACCAAAAAATAATCATATTTGAGAAATTCGAAATCATCAGGTCAAACTCCACCATAAATGTACAACAACAACTATCTCCTCCATTGAAAAGTAGAAAAAGTACAGCAAACACAAATCATAGAAAAAAAGAGATGTAGACACAATTGAAATTGAAAATGCTAGAATAGGAAAAAGATAAAAAAAAGCTCAAACTGCAATTTGGAATTTAAAAACAAATCAAAAATAAACTCAATTGTAATCCAAATCGAAAAACTCAAATCACAATCCAAATCTAAAAACTCAATTGCGATCCAAATCGTAAAACTCAAATTTCGCCATTAAAATCAGAAACCTGAATTGCGATAATTGGGGATTTCGAAATCATGAGTCTAGACTTACTATAATGCATCAAAAATAGCAATCTGTTCCATTGAACCTTGGAAACAACACAGAATACGCAATCTGTATACAGATATGTAAACGCAAATCAATAAGAGAATGGCTAAAATCACGATTTATAAAAAACAAAAACAAATCTAGAGAAGAAAAAACGAAGAATAATTAGAAAAATATGAATCCAATCACGATTTGTAAAAAATAGACTAAAAAATCGGAATCCAAACAAATATAAGAACAATAAATCGAAAATCTCAGTTATGACTAATAACAAAAAAAAGAAAAAAAACGGAGCAAGATGAGAATGATAGACATGATTCGTAATAGAGAGTAAGAAATCAGAAAAGATGTAGATGATAATGATTAACAAGAAGAAGAGGAAGAGGAAGAGATCAATACAAGGATGTAGAGAGAGAAAAATTAATTGAAAATTGAAAAGAAAGAGAAGGAAAAATATAAATTAGAATAAGGAAGGAAATTAAAAATATTTTACCCCTCGTTGTAAAAAGAAAAATATTTAATCCAAACAAGGTATTTACTTGTTCCTTAAAGAAAAGAGCTTGACGCATTAACAGTTTCTGGATTTGTTCCAAAAAATCAATTGATTTTCTGAACTTTCAAAGTGATCTTGTACCTACCTCAACTTTTAAAAAGTGCATCACTTTACTTCCTCAATGCCACGTGTCAGTTTCTGATCGAAAAATGAAAATAAAATCTTCGAAAAGTTAAACCAACTTGAAGCTGACACGAGACATTGAATGAGCATAGTGGTGCACATTTTGAAAGTTGAGAGAGTTATGGGAATTACTTTGAAAGTTTAGGGATGGAGTAGGTTTTTTTTAGACAAATTCAAGATAAATTAAACTTTAAGAAAATACCATCTTTATTTCCTGACAATTCATGAAAAAATTATAATTCTCTTCAAATTTTAATTAATATATTTTATTTATCTATAATTAGACCGCCAAACATCATGTACAAAGACCGTTGATGTCTAGCCTTTGAATTTGAACAACATAAAACTTGTCTCACACAAAATTGGAGGTTCCAAAAATATTTAAGATTGTTTATTTTTTGCAATTATGGTTAATATAAGGCTACCAATAGGGAAAATTCCTTGGGATTGAGGGTGTTGAATTGGTATATTCTTAGTTTGAGTCAAGAACCAGGGGTCAATTTGATCTTTTAAATAAATTGAAAACTTATTGTGACAATTCGTCCAAATAGCTTCATTGTTATTTTATCTCAATTAGATTTGATTAGTATGATATTTGATATAATAGTTGTAAAAAATAAAATGTTGATAACCAAACAAATTCACAATTTATCTCTGAACTCTTCTCTCATTATCTCTATGGTTTTGAAACTATTATTAAAACTTCAACCAAACTCGTCAATTTGTAAAGTAAGAATCAAACAATCGCATAAGTGTAACAAAAATATAGTTAAATTAGTATTAGGCTGACATTCATTGGTATGGTTAAATATTGACAAAATTGATACAGAAATAATAAAACTTATTTGCCACGTATTATTTAGCTATCAATTTTAGACCATTGCATATACATGTCATTTAGTATGTTAAGAGTAAAATGATATTTCTCGATATATGTTCATGAATCAGGGTATTCGCCCATTCTGAACCTAGCCTGACATATTCGACGAACAAGTCTTTAACTATACTAACCAAAATTAGATTTTTTTTTGGTAAAAGTTGGTTTTTTTTGTGCTGATCTTAATTCAAGAATATGCCCAGATGCACGATTCTTTGGGCATGGAATTAAGATAAGAAAGGACCAAGTGAGTTGAATCAAAGAGACAATTGAGAAGAAGACATAATTGGCATAAACATGTCTTTGTTTGCATCACACGCTAAGCTTCAAAATTAGTTGACATTCTAATCCATATTTTGATTATGGTGGCCCTAATCATAATTAGCAAAATCTTCATTAGGCCCCCATTTTATTATGATTTGGTCTTCCACTTTCACCTTTTTCATTTTCCCTTTCTATGCAATCATATGACTTGTTTACATGATTTCCTATTCAAGTAAAGTTTTGAAGATTCACACTTCAAAGTTTTTGTTGGTATTTTTGTGACATCTTTAATTGTTTGTGATTTTACAGTTATGAATATAAAGCAATTTCTTCTAGTTGTTCCGAATAAAAAAAAGTGATCTATAATAACAAAAAAATTATCAACAGTAACAAACAATACTATCTAAGCCAAATGAGAAATTTGTTATAATTTTTTACATATCCAAACAAGTATTGTTTTTTCTAAGCATACGTATTTTGTTTTGATCTGAAGTATTCATAAGCTTCTCATTTTCTAGCGTCCAGAGTATTCTGTTACGTAGCTTCAAAACACTTTGTACGATAACATGAGCACTTTGATGCACATTTACTAACTAAATGAACAACTTATTGTGTTGTCATTGTCAGCATTCTCCTCGTCATTAAATTACTAGAAAAAAATTTAATTTAAGATTATGACAGTTTTTTTTATCGTACATAGCATTCTTCGCACCTATAAATGCTAATCTTGTTTCAAGTATAGTAAAATCGAATCTAAAATGAGTTAAGATTAAATCAACAAATACAGTTTGTTAGATTTAATAAGTGTTGATAAGGTTTTCTTTTATTTCCCCTATCATTGAGGATTGTAAGGTTTTTTCATACTCTTTTATTTCATGTCTTTTTAGTTGGATCAACCACGGTATAAACTTTGTTGCTCATTTTTTTGCTTGAACCGTACATTTAAAAGAAAAATGAGATTTGGAATGATTTTCATCCTATTTATGTTGCTATCTTCTTTTATCTTAATATAATCCTTTCCATAACAAAAATCTCAACTTCCATGTCACCATCACCAATCTCAAAACCAATCCAATTTGTTGAAATGGGCTTATTAGCCAAATGAAAACCCGTTGGAATTGGGCTTTCTTTTGATATTACAATTGAAAATGGGTTTATAAGCCAAGTGAAAACCCATTCAAAAAAACATTTTTGGGCTTTCTTTTGATGCTAAGCTTTGAAATAAGCTTACATCTAGTGAAATTAAACCCATTACATTTGGGTTGCTGATTCTCAATGCCTTTAGTAAAAACATTTTTTTTTGTCTCTATAATTAACATAAACTCACGAAAGGAATTTATAATACTATAAGATTCTCATTCATAAACTTGGCTGATATCACAAAGTTACAGTTTATTAATTATTTATATTTTATTTATTTACATTTATACACTTCAAATCAAAATGAAACAAAAATAAATTTTAAAAAAATGTATTTTATTATAAGGGAAATAGTCGATTTTGTTCTCATTAGTGTATACTATTTATAAAATACGTTCTGAAAATTCATTTTAATTTTTTATATTTTTAAAATTTGATCTTACATTTTTACTGTTTATACATTATTTTCTATATACATGGTATACATTTACAACATGCACATGTATTATGTACATGTTATATATCTATTATATACATGTTATACTATTATATATTTCATTTTTATTGTCTCGTTTACCAATTATATACATTATATAAACTTACTAAATATCTGAAGTCTAAAATAAAATTTGAAACAGTTTTTACATACTAATGTAAAAATGAAAATTGAGGGATTTTTTTATAATTTGATTAAAATTTAAATGAAATTCTAATTTATAAGATGGCTAGATAGGTATATTCTCAATCTAGAAATTCTAATTTATTTTTGTTTGTGTTATATAATTTTACTCAAATTTCATTGTATTTTTTTAAATAATAAATATATGATTGGATTTTTTTTTCAAAACTATGTGTAATTATCATGGTTTTGAAAACCGGATCGGACCGGCCGGTTGGACTGGAACCGGCCACTGGTCCGGTCGGTTTTCACCCGGTTCAACGTTTAGTCAAAGATCGGACGTTGATCGGTTGAACCGGTTGATCAGACCCGGTTGAACCGGAAATCGGTTACTCAAACCGGCCGGTTCACTTATACTTGTTAAAAATGATTTTTTTAAATTTTTTGTAATAGGCAGAAATCGAACTCAGGACCTTCAGCTTATTATATATTATGTCTACCACTCAACTACAACACTTATTTGATACACATTTGTATTATATTTCTTTTAAAATATATATATAAAACTTTTACTTAGTTTTAAATTAAGTATTTACTTTATTTATTTAATGTATTACGTAAATAAATTTACCATATCTTATTTAAATAATATTTTTTCAATTTTTAGAAAATCCAGTTCGATCACCGATTTAACTCGGTTGAATCTTAAATCCATGAACCACCTTCTTCACCGGTTCCATAACCGGTCCGGTTTGAAAACCACGCTAATTACTGTCTACAAAGACTGCTATGAACAAAATCAGTTGAAATTGACTCACATTTTAATGAACAAAAGCAAAGCCTAGCAGTAAGCAATTTTTACAAAATTCAGCATTCTTTTCAATGACAATTCCTCCAATCGATATTGTTGATCTCTTCCTCATCCTACAAATCCACTTGAGTTGATACTTCGAATGCCGGCGACGAGGCAATGGCCGTATTGAGAGGATCTCACGATTACCGCCGACCCTGAAGAGGTACAGTATTCTGGCCATTTAATCGCTCCCCCTTACGTCTAATCATGTAAACTTTTATTCAATTTTGAAATTTTGCTTGTCTTTCGGATTTTTCAGCAATTCATTCGTCATGTTCCTGGTACCGATTTTGATTACGAGATACTGATCATAGGATCTCATCTTCTTTTTTATATATGCGGGTGGAAACCAGCACCCTCAGCTTGTAATCTCTTGGCAGGAACAACACCTCTATGGGTAGATTTCGCCTCTGATCTGATACTTCATACTAAATTATAAATATCGTGTAGTGTAACCTCTGATAGGATGTGTGTTATTAGCTGCGGTACATGTTTGTGTTAAATTCTACAAATTTTTTATGTAACGTTTTCTAAAATTCTGTGTACATGATTATTGATCGTCAAATGCCAATTACAGTTTTGGTAATGGTAAATGGTACGTATATTCCAGGATTTGGTGCCTTGTATGTGTAGTTGCCGCATGGTCCTAGCACAAACGTAAGGAGACTGCAGTCAATATGGGTCATCTGAATTTGCAGTCTGGATCCTATCCGTTTGACAGTGCCTCTCCTGTTAAAGTTGCCAAAGGTCCTCTAGCATGCATGGTTAATTCTGAAATCGGAGCGGTTTTGGCTGTGATGAGGAGAAATGTAAGGTGGGGTGTTCGCTATGCGGTGGATGATGATCAATTGGAGCACTCCCTTATTCATTCTTTGAAAGAGTTAAGGAAACAGATATTTTCATGGCAACATAAGTGGCACAATATTGACCCAGCCATCTATCTCATGCCATTTTTGGATGTGATTCGATCTGATGAAACCGGTGCACCAATCACAGGAGTTGCTTTGTCTTCTGTTTACAAAATATTAACCCTGGATGTGCTTGATGTTGGTACTGTGAACGTTGCTGAGGCAATGCATCTGATTGTTGATGCTGTCACCACCTGTAGATTTGAGGTGACTGATCCATCCTCTGAAGAAGTGGTGCTGATGAAAATCCTCCAGGTTCTTTTGGCATGTGTGAAAAGTAAAGCAGCCTCAAAGTTGAGTAATCAACATGTATGCAATATAGTGAATACATGCTTTCGTGTTGTACATCAAGCTAGTTCTAAAGGAGAATTGCTTCAGAGGATTGCACGCCACACCATGCATGAACTAATCAGATTTGTTTTCTCACGTTTACCTGATATGGATACAAATGGGAGCAAATTGGTTGATAGAGGTTCTTATGTTCCTGGAGAGGTAAATTTTTTAAAAAAATGCCTGTTTTTTTTATTTATCCTTTTTTAATTTTTCACATCATTCTGAATTTTCATGGAATGTGCAAAACATGTACACAATACAGCGCTAAAACACAAATAAAAAATAGGTGGATACAATTTTTTTGTATTTATAGTGTAGATAATTTTTTACTAACGCCACGAAATCAAAGAATGATTACCAGAATTGAATGTTCTGGATGGAATCTTCAACCTTACTGAACCTGGGCAGATTCCTCTTGTATGCAATGATTATAAAGCATATAGTCTTGTGTCATGATTTACTTTTTGGGATGAAACTCTATAATTTTGATGGGGTTACTTCCTTCATTATGAGGTCACTCCAGCTTCAGTGAACTGATTTTGCCAGCAAGAAAGTTATAGTGATTTTCAAATAATCAAATTGGTCTTTAATTAAGCAGTTAAGGGTTTGATTTAAACATATGTGTTTTTCATCATTGTTCGTGTTACATGGGTTTAGTTTTATGTGTTTACCACCAATTGTCAGTCAGGAGTTTAAAGAAATTCTGGTTCGGGATTTATCTACTGCAGAATTATTGTGTAGATGTAAATATCGATCTCTCATTAGTAACTCTTGTTTTATTCAAGCACATGCATGAGTGATGTAACTTCAAATTTGAATAGAATATGCACACATGTTGTAGCCTTTAGAATAAGGACGGAGTTTAGCAGTTCAGCACATTAATACCTTCCTCAGTATATCAAGTTCATATATGTCTATTTTTTGTCAACAGGCTAATGCACTGAACAATGATAATTCTTTTGGAATCAAACAGCTAGATAATGGGAATGTAAAGGTTGAATCTGATGGTCAATCCTCAATTGTAAATGGCACTAGTGATCTTGTGGGAAAATTACAGCATGGAAAGGATGAAGAGATAATAGATGCTGGAAATGGAATAATAGAGACTGCTGAAAATGGTGATAAACTTATGATGGAGCCTTTTGGAGTACCTTGTGTGGTGGAGATATTCCATTTCCTTTGTTCTCTTTTAAATGTCATCGATCATATTGAAATTGGCCCTAGATCGAATCCGATAGCATATGACGAAGATGTTCCTCTATTTGCTTTGGGTTTAATTAATTCAGCTATTGAATTGGGTGGCCCCTCTTTCAGAAAACACTCGGCACTATTGTCTTTAATTCAAGGTGAACTGTTCCGCAATTTGATGCAAATTGGTTTATCAATGAGTCCACTAATTCTTTCAACAGTATGCAGCATTGTTCTCAATCTGTATCATCATTTGCGTGTTGAGGTTAAAGTACAGTTAGAAGCGTTCTTCTCTTGTGTGATATTGAGGATTGCACAAAGAAAGCATGGATCATCATACCAATTGCAGGAGGTTGCTATGGAGGCCCTGGTTGATCTCTGCAGGCAGCAAACTTTCATGGCTGAAATGTATGCCAATTTTGATTGTGACATTACCTGCTGTGATGTCTTTGAAGACCTTGCTAATTTACTATCAAAAAGTGCATTTCCAGTAAATGGACCTTTGTCAGCAATGCATATTGTAGCCCTGGATGGTCTAATATCCATGATCAAGGATATGGGTGATAGGGTAGGCAGTGAGTTGTCTCTTTCAGAGGAAGCTTCAGAAGATTCTGACGGATATAAATCATTTTGGACAATGAAATGTTAAAATTATAACGACCCTTATTATTGGATTCCACATGTCCGTAAGATGAGACGCATTAAAAGGAGGTTGATGGTTGGAGTGGATCATTTTAACCAGGATCCTAAACAGGGTCTAGCATATCTCGAAGGAATAAATCTGCTGCCTGATAAACTCGAGCCACAAGGAGTAGCATCTTTCTTTCGGTACACAGCTGGACTAGACAAAAACCTTCTTGGAGATTATCTGGGAAATCATGATGAATTTTGTGTTCGGGTACTTGTGGAATTTGTTAGAACTTTTGATTTTCAGGGCATGAACATGGATACTGCATTGCGTCTTTTCTTAGGAACTTTCAGATTGCCAGGAGAATCTCAGAAAATACAGAGAGTGCTTGAAGCTTTTGCTGAAAGATATTATGAGCAGTCACCTCAGATATTGGCAAACAAGGATGCTGCTCTCGTGCTGTCATATTCACTTATAATACTGAACACTGATCAACATAATGTACAGGTTAAGAAAAAAATGACTGAAGAAGATTTCATACGAAATAATCGACGCACCAACGGTGGAAATGATTTTCCCCGAGAATACCTGTCTGATCTCTATCGCTCTATATGTGAAAATGAAATTCAGATGATTCCTGAACAAGGTTCTGGGTTTCCATTGATGACATCAGGTCGCTGGATTAATGTACTGCACAAATCCCAAATTTCTAGTCCTTTCATTGTCTGTGATTCTAGAGCTCTCCTTGACCACGACATGTTTACTATCTTGTCAAGTCCTACAATTGCTGCTATGTCAGTTGTTTTTGGTCAGACAGAACATGAAGAGGTTCTAAAAACATGTGTCGATGGGTACTTGGCAATCGCCAAAATTTCTGCCTCTTACCATTTGGAGGATGTATTGAATGATCTAATTGTGTCTTTGTGCAAGTTCACAGACCACTTGACTTCATTACCTGTTGATGATGCTATTTTGGTTTTTGGAGATGACACTAAAGCAAAGATGGCAGCAACAACAGTTTTCATCATAGTACACAGGTACGGTGACTATATCTGCACTAGTTGGAAAAATATAGTGGACTGTGTCGTGAGCTTTCAGAAGCTTGGCCTCCTGCCTGCTCGTCTTGCTAGTGATGCAGCTGATGATATGGACCCATCTTCTGATCTGGAGAGGACAAAGCCTTCACCAAGTCCTTCCTTAACATCAAATGCATCATCTGGCAGCATTCCTCGAAAATCTTCTGGCTTGATGGGCCGGTTCAGCTCGTTCTTGTCTTTTGATACAGAAGAACCAAGGGCACTGCCATCTGAGGAACAGCTAGCAGCTCATCAGCGAACTCGTGAAACAATAGAAATTTGCGACATTGACAGCATATTTACCGAGAGTAAATTCCTTCAAGCTGAAGCATTGATGCAGCTTGTGAGGTCACTTATCCAGGCTGCCAGCCGTCTCTGTAAGGGAACTAGCTCCTTGGAAGATGAAGGTTCTGCAGTTTTCTGCTTGGAGCTGTTGATTGCGGTTACACTTAATAACCGGGATAGGATATTGCTTATTTGGCAAGAAGTTTACTGAGTATATATCCAGCATTGTTCAGTCAATCACAATGCCATGTGCTTTGGTGGAGAAGGCTATGGTTGGGCTCCTTAGGATATGTCAGCGGTTGCTTCCCTACAAGGAAAACTTGACAGATGAGCTCCTAAAGTCACTTCAACTGATATTGAAACTCGATGCCCGGGTTGCTGATGCTTATTGTGAACCCATTACACAAGAAGTAATGCGTCTTGTAAAAGCAAATGCTGTTCATATCAGATCCCACATGGGATGGCGCACAATCACCTCCCTTCTCTCCATCACCGCTCGACATCCAGAAGCATCGGAAACTGGATTTGAAACACTTGCATTTATCATGTCTGACGGGGCGCACCTTTTGCCATCTAACTACGTTCTTTGTGTTGATGCCGCGAGACAGTTTGCCGAGTCTCGATTGGGGGATGTTGCTCGATCTATTTCTTCCCTAGATATGATGTCAGGTTCTGTTTCTTGTCTGACAAGATGGAATTCTGAGGCTAAAGATGCAGTAGGGCAAGAGGCTGCCATGAAAGTCAGTCAAGATCTTGGAGAAATGTGGTTGAGGCTGGTGCAAGGGCTGAGGAAAGTATGCCTAGATCAAAGAGAAGAAGTGAGGAACCATGCTGTTTTGATGTTACAAAGGTGTGTGGCAAAAGTGGACGTCATTCACTTTCCAAACGCCCTGTGGTTCCAGTGTTTTGACCTAGTTATTTTTACGTTGCTTGATGATCTGTTGGACATTTCAGCGGAGAGCTCTCCAAAAAATTACTGGAAAAAGGAGGAAACGTTTACTTTAGCCATAAAAGTGATGACAAAAGCATATTTACAGCAACTGCAGGATCTGTCGCAGCAGCCGTCCTTTTGCAGACTGTGGTTAGGAGTTCTTAACCGCCTGGAGAGATGCATGAAGGTAAAATTTCGAGGAAAACGCAGTGAAAAGATTCATGAATTAGTTCCGGAGCTTCTCAAGAACGTAGTGCTGGTGATGAAGGCAACAGGGATTCTCATGCCGAGTGATGACATTGGGAGTGATAGTTTTTGGCAACTAACATGGTTGCATGTGAAGAATATATGTCCATCTTTGCAGTCAGAAGTATTTCCAGAGGATGGATTAGAGAAAATGCAGGCGAAACACATAAAAACAGGGAGCATTTCCGCACTTTCATCTAGTGAGGCATCAGCATGAATCTAATTGTAGAATAGCAGTAAATTAGTATTTTGCCTCTGTTAAAGGGACTGAATAGATGTTTCTTCCCTTGGTAAATTTTGTAATTTGTATTTGCTTCGTCATTACTCATTAATTGTACCAATATTCCAAATTGGTTGTATACTTGGTATCACATAATATTCTATCACATTACAACGTTTTCTTCTTGGGATTTTGGAACTTGGACTTGGATGTGTACATAATCTGGGCAATCTTTTTTTCCCAGAAAATTTTGTCTTCATATCAGTATTATTATGATTATTTGTTCATTGGCTATTGGGTTATTAACTATCCATCACTATGTCAAATAATGCACGTTTTATGGTTTTAGTTACATAGAAATTATTTACATCGTAGATTTGTGAATGATTATGTTTACTTGAAATTGAGCACACGAGAGATTTGAGCAGTCCTTATCTCAAAACTTTAATTAAGCCAATACTCTTGGCAAAATTCTTACGTGGTCCAATACCAAACTTGTTTGGTACGGTTGCCAAGTCAGCTGTCTCGATTATCGAGTGAGGCTATTACACTCTTGTTTTCTTTTCTCGAGTGTTATATGGGAAATCTTGCTTTGTGTTCATTCTATAAGTTTGCTAACTCATTTTGCCAAATTGATATTGTACTTTCCAATAATTATATTTAAGTTAAATATGGAGAATGGAGCTTCGGAAGTGTTAGCCGATGAGATTTCAAGTTTAACCCATAAAATGTAGCTCAATTGGTAAAGTTAATACACATCAAATTATTCTTAGCATACAAGTCTCGTTTTGAGTCTCAAAATGACAAATAATGTAATCTAACCCATAAAAAACAATAACTTTGAGATATTACATATCAAAATAAAATCACTTAAAACAAATTTTATACATGTAATGATTTTTTTACTATTCAAGAATTAACAAATAGTTACATTTTTCAATTTTTTTTATTTTACTCCCTCTGTCTACTAAATATTATCGTTTAACTAATTTACAGATTTTAAGTTAACAATTAACCGAATTAGGTGATTTACTAATTTACCCTTTCATAAATGTCTAACTCTATTTTCAAGACTTCACTAATATTGATTCCTAGAGTCTTCTTATTTTTTATTGGACATTGGAATATGGTTATCTTAAAAGTTGAACAAATTAATAAGGGTAAAAATGGAAAACTTAGAGAAAAAGTACCTTACAAAATTACAATAAAAAAGAGAAATCAAAATCCAATTTAAAAGTTGTAGACGAAGGGAATATTATTATTTTTTATAATGTTTTTCAATTATTATTTAAGTCAAACTTTAATTTATAATTTTTAATATATTAAAAAACTAATAGGGGGAAGTCGATATATATTACTTGATTTATTAAATCTGAAAAAATCAAGGAGCAATACCAGCCCTAAAAACACAAATCTAATTAATCCCTACTAAGCTTCTAATACCCCTACCACTCGATTAGCGCCTAACACTTGTTAAAACATTGCCGTACATTATAATAAATTCTTAAGTAAAAGTATTTAATACTAGAATGATAGAAGAACCATAGTTGGAAAAGTCATTTACACTAAATTAAGCATAAAATTCACACGAAAATCCTTTAGTTTGATCTTAGAAATTTGTGCTATAAACATGGTCAAATGATTATAAAAAGTAATAAAATTTTCTTTTCTTCCGTTTAGTTTTCGTAGATATGCGAATAATAAAGATGCACATCTATAAGCTAAAAGTAGTTGGATTCGAAAAAAAAAAAAGAAATTTAGAACACTATGTGTTATAGTACCTCGTATGAATTTGGATTCCCTAAGTTTTGTTTAAATACTTTCCTCCTTCTTCTCCCCTCGGTCAACCCAGCTATATCGAACTAATTCAATGCTCTTAATGATTCTCATTTTAGATATCCCAACTATTGAGCAAGCCCTATTAGACTCTTGTGTTGTGGCTCTTGAGTGTTTGATGAGGACATAGGTTTTGTGTTAATTCGGAGTTGCGAATTCGATTTGCAGTAATAAATGCTGCGTTGCAGGATTCAAAAACTCACCGACTCTACAATTTGAAACTTCTACACCCCTGATTTTAAGTTTAGAGACTCCATTGCAAGTATTTATAATGGGATGCTTCATCAAAGCTTAATATATGGATAGTAAACATGAACTTGGAGCTACGTTCTATTAGAAAGAAATATGAACTATTCACCCTAAACAACCTTCAGTAATCAACTGAATTTTATATATTGTCATGTTTTTGGTTGAGTATTATACACTTAATGAATGTTACTACCACATGATTTCTCACTTGTTGGCTTATGCACTCAACGGGTAAGAAACTTAACACCTTTATACTCACTTCAAGTCTTTTGTTTGCTCGATCACCTTCCTCCCACATCGCACATGTGCGGGATATAACATCACATGCAGTGCCATTCATCTTTTGCAACAAATATATATCGATCACAAAAACGTTGAACATAGTAGGTGTGATTAACAAATATCTTATATATATTTAATATTTTCATTTATTATCAAAATGGGGATGTAGCTCAAATGGTAGAGCGCTTGCTTTGCATGCGAGAGGCACGGGGTTCGATCCCCCGCATCTCCAATCTTTTTACCCATCCCTTTTTTTATGGTGCGGATAAACTACAAGTCAGATTTCAGAATCCGATCCCATCCCTTTTTTTATGGTGCAGATAAACTACAAGTCAGATTTCAGAATCCGATCGAATGGCCAATATAAAGCAACGCACTGGCAGAAATGGGCTTGGCAGCCGAGTAAAGCCCATTAGTATGTTGAGCCCGTAAAGGAACTTTTTAAAAACGAATTTTCAAATTGCCAATAACCAGTAATATGTATGTTGTACATCACGAATTCATCATTACTTAGAGCTCTGATTGTCAAAAATACTCAACCATTTACAGAGGAGAAACTCAAATGAAATTAGTCTTTGAATAATTGAGATGTTTCCGTCCAAATTCAATTTCTTTGGTCTAATTTTATAAGCAAATTCACAAATATTAACTCGGAGAATAAAAAATGTCAAAGATAGCAATTTGTGTGATGGAAAGTATATAAAACACCAAACTTTTTATGTAAAAATGATTTGTAGCACATCGGGCTCTACAGTATATATAGCAAAATTTGTGGTGAGTCCATTTTTAATTTTTTTTAAAACCTGATATTCTGTCGATTTGAAAGTAAATTGTATGAAGAAAATGGAGCCAAATTATACCGTGCACTTGTACTGACAAGAGTTTTTCTTATCTCATTCTACTTTCGTGTTTTTCATTTTAATCTAACTGTATAAATGTGACAGGAAGAAAGTGAGTAGTGTTAGGAAGGAATTAAGAAAAGGAAAGATGGCAGAAGAAAAAATGGCCCTTCTAACACCTTAAAGCATGGGTAAATTCCAACTCTCTCACAGGTCAGTTCAGAATCTTTTTTTATTATTATTCGATTTGTGAGAAGCAGAATATGACTTTAGATAACAAATATGTTGAAGGAGTGCAGGGTAGTATTAGCGCCAATGGCAAGGATCAGATCATACAATTTCATGGCTCAACCAGATGCTGCCTTGTATTACTCCCAGAGAACATCTAAAGGTGGCTTTTTGATTGGTGAAGCTTCTGGTGTTTCTGAAACTGCTCAAGGGTATTTTATCTTATTATTCCCTTTTTTTATCTCTACACGTCACAAGTTGTTTTATTATGTTTTTCTTTAGGACTGACTGGCCTACAACCCTTTTGGTCTTGTCGTGCAGAAACAATGTTATGTTGTGAACTCGGGTATACATTATAGTCAACCCTTATAATCACAAGTATAAACTCACTTTGACCGATGTCACACCGAACTATAGCTAAATATTGTACTACTAGAGCGGTTTTAGACTAAAGTTGTTTTTTTCGTGAAATAAGGGGATGGATGTTAGAAAAAGTTGTATTCTGGTCTAAATTGATCATCCAAGAGAAGATTGTTTCGACACCTCTAACAATATAAATTTTTCGGTATTCCTATAGAAATTGCGGGGTCTAATATCATGTAGTGACTCCAACCCGGAAGAGATAGGAGAGGATAGAATTGGCGTCAGACTATCACCGTATGCTAACTACAACGACTGTAGTGACTCCAACCCGGAAGCACTCGGTGTATATGTAGCTGAGTCACTGAACAAACTAGGAATATTATACTGCCATGTGATAGAACCAAGAATGATACAGCAGTTTGAATCACAGGAAACAAGACAGAGCCTGTTGCCAATGAGAAAAGCATTCAAAGGGACATTTATAGTAGCTGGAGGTTACACTCGAGACAGTGGGAATCGAGTGATTGCAAACGGAGGGGCTGATTTGGTTGCTTTTGGACGTTGGTTTCTGGCTAACCCTGATTTGCCTAAGCGATTTGAGATTAATGCTCCTTTGAATAAGTATGATAGGACCACTTTTTATACTTTTGATCCGGTTGCTGGTTACACAGATTACCCTTTTCTTCATTCTATGAGTTAGGAATTGGAGATCCTATATTACATTGAAAAACTACACTTTCGGGGATCCTTTTGAGTAGTCCCACTTGATGGACTTTGTAGTTTTATTTTAGATGAGGTGATCATTTTATACCCAAGTTTGTCCATCGTTGATCCCAAAAAAGCTGTCATTGTACATCTGATACTCAACCAGAACATGTTCAAGACATTATACCATGAAAATTGATAATTATATTGTGTTGTATTGTATTACTTTGATATACGTAAGTAGGGCTACGTATGTAATTGTGTAATCAAACCTACCTATATATATATATTGGAGATAATGAAACCATCAGTATTGTTTTGACCGAGTATTCACAAACTATCGATCTATCTTGGTATAAGCAGCTGCAAGGGCTAATCGCCGCCGCAATCCGATCCTTTTCTCATCTCCGACTATGTCGAATGCCGCCTCCACCAGTACCGAAACTACCGCCGCCGCCCCTACCTATTCACATCAGCTGCAATCAAAGTGGACTCCTCGAACTTCGTCTTATGGCGCACCCTTATCAGTACGATGATCGTTGGCTGTGGGCATGCCGCTCATCTCGCTGGCTCTTCTCCACCACCAGCAAAACAGTGGAGAACGGCTCTCCTAACCCGGCTTTTACAACCTGGTTTCGACAAGACCAACAGGTCTTGTCTTGGATTTTCTCTTCGATCTCTCCGGCGCTCCTGCCTCAAGTCATTGGAGGCCGCACCGCTCACGAAGTCTGGCTCAAGCTAGAAGCAGCGTATGCTTCCGGGTCCAAGGCACAGGTTCGTAAACTGAAACAACAACTAAACTCCTTAGTTAAGTCCAATACAGAATCTGTGGCTGAGTATATGCAGAAGGCGAATCGTTGTCTGATCGCCTCGCTTCTTTTCAACATGTCATCTCGGAGGAGGATTTTGTTGACTTGGTTCTTGACGGACTGAGAGGACCATACCGTGATGTTTGCCGCTCTCTAGCTGCTCGTTCGATTTCCTTCGATGATTTAATGGGTCTTTTGATGATCGAAGAGTGGCACATCTAGCGTGAACGCACACTTTTGGACGATGTTAATATTTCGTCCGCCCATTATACTATGAAATCTTCGGCTGTGGGAAGCAGGGGCAGAAGCCGTGGCCGAGGACAATTCTGGCACAGTTCTTACGGCTCCGCCACCCGTAGACAGCCCCCGACCAGCCCCAATCTGCCTCATATTATAGCTCCCAGGTTAGGTCACCATACCACTTCAACCCCATTGGACATCTCTAGCTTCAGTTGTCACAATTGTCAAGGCTAAGGGCATGTGTCACAGCAGTACCCTACCCCACGAACCAACACCTTCCGCCACCCGTAACCTACCTCACATCATACATCCATCAATCAAACTGATTCACCTTAGTTCATGGACAGTGGGGCTACCCATCACTTGACTTCCGACTTGGGGCACCTTCATCTACATTCTGAGTATTCGGGTCCGAAGAGGTTGTTTTAGGTAACGGTTCTTCTCTCCCAATTAAACATGTTGGCTCTTCTTGTATTCCTACAAATTTGAATCCTATTCAATTGTCAAATGTTTTACATGTGCCAGATTCCAGGTCAAATTTGATTTCTATTAGTAATCTAAAGAAAGCTAATGATGTTTCTGTTGAATTCTTTGACTCTTTCTTTGTTGCGAAGGATCTCAATTCGAAATAAGTGATTCTTCGAGGCCCGAATAACAATGGTCTATACTCTCTTCCGACTGCAATTCCTGGTCCTGTGCGCTGTCATCTTACCTCTCTGTCCACTTGGCATGAGCGGCTCGGTCATCCTGCACCTCCAGTTGTTAGTCGTATTTAGTAATAATATCAAATTTAAGTCAAATAAGAATGAATCGTCATCCATTTGTTCTAGTTGTGCCATTGGCAAAAGTCACAAACTAGCATTTCCTTTGTCTGATTCCAGTGTTTCTGGACCCCTAGATATTCTATGTTCTGATTTATGGGGGCCTTCCTCAGTTGAATCCCATGATGGCTATTCATATTATTTGCTTTTTTATGATGTTTTCAGCAAAGATAATTGGATTTATTATTTGCGCTATAAATCTGAGGCGTTAAGTATGTTCATTAAATTCCGCTTTGTTGTTGAAAATTTTTTTGATCGCCCTATTAAAATATTTCAGTCTGATGGTGGTGGTAAATATATTGCAATGCTTAAATACTTTTCTCATAACATTATTCATCACCGCATGCCCTGTCCACACACCCCTGAACAAAACGGGTTTGCAGAATGAAAACATAGACACGTGGTTCAGACAGGTTTGGCTTTATTGCATCGTGCTAATCTACCCATGAAATTCTGGACTTATACTTTTGATACGACTTTCTTCCTTATTAATCGTATGCCTGTTTCTGCTTTGGGTCATTTGTAACCGTATGCTAAATTGTTTCGTACATCGCCGGACTATGTATCGTTACGAGTGTTTGGCTGTCTGTGTTATCCTTGGTTGCATCCCTAAAATTCTCATAAGTTAAACTTTCGATCTCGAAAATGTGTGTTTCTGGGTTATAGAGAAAATCATAAAGGGTATCGTTGTTTTGATCAAATTTCCCTCAAGTTTTTTATCTCACGTTATGTTGTGTTTGATGAACAGGTGTTTCCATTTCCGGAATTAAGTAATGTAGCTACGTCACCTTCCGTTGAGTCTTCCGCCAATCTTCCCACTGTGACGTTTCGCCCATCAACCTTTCTGACATCCTCTCCTATGCCGACCAGCCCTACCCCGATCCCTACATCCAATTCCGATGTATCCTTCTCCCGCCCTCCAAAATGTACCCAACCACGACATGATCCCACATCACCCACACCAAACCCAACGTCAAATCTGCCCTCAGCACAATCGAATCCGTCCACACTTCAACAATACAAACGCCGACCACGACCACCCAAACCCTGATAAGTGTATAATTACAATTATTATCATATTAATTTTATACATTAAACACTGTAGTTTTAGTCATTTTTATACTTCATATAAAAGATTTCACGTGGTATGTAGTTGTTTTTTATGCAAATGCAGATACTAGGTAAATCTTGAGAGTAAAATGAGCTAAAGTGGAATTCTATGGAAAAAAGAGTGAAAAAGGTGCAAAAAGATGCATGGAACTTAAAGATTTGGCTTAGGATCGAAGCTGTCGAAGATCAGAGAAGTTACAAGAAGAATTCTGAGTAAAACTCAATTCACGGTCGCGACAATCATTCGCGGTCGCGACTTGTTTACTTCAGAATCAGAAGATTTCCAATCAAAGATTCACGATTGCGACATGTATATCACGGTCGTGACATGGACTGTTTTCTGATATTATCTTTTTAACTAACAACCACCAGATAAGCATGATCAACAGCCATTGACTGCCATCAACTACTAACGAACAGACACCTATCAAGAATCAACCAATCATGAAAAGGTGCTTATCCATTGTGGATTATATCAAAGCTTCTCAACAAATCAAAATGAAGAGATGCAATCTTTCACCAATAGACACAACCCTTCAATTGGATAGACGCAACCCTTCAACCTCTATAAATAGGGTTCCAATCCTCTTCAATTTCGTGCACCACCAGAGGAGAATATTAGAGTGCAATTGGAGAGAGATATAGTGTGTATAGATAGAGAGTTCGCTAC
>CATIWQ010275496.1:0-34599 GCA_949673415.1 Euphorbia schlechtendalii | reverse complement strand
TCTGCCTTTCTATTCTAGGTTTAGTCTCATTTTCCAAATTTATGGAATGCATCACTATATTAGGACTAATTCCTCTAATATCGGAAATTTGCCAACCAATACTCCTAATTCTCCCTTTTATTGTTTCTAATAATGTTTCTTCCTGCAGACAAGATAACTTACTAGAAATGATAATAGGTAGGGTATTGTTGCTTCCTAAAAATGCATATTTTAAATGAACAGGCAATTGCTTCAATTCTACTAAGGGTGGTTTATCTATAAAAGGTGGTATAGGATCATCTTCTCTAACTAATTTTTCGATTTCAGAGGAATATTCTAAATTTCCAAGGGATTCAGATGCTGATTCTTCAAAAGACATAACATGACATATTTCGTCTACACATTCATCAATTAAGTTATCGATCATGTAATCTCCACAGAACTTATCCCAATGCATATTAGCAAACATTTTGACTCTAGATAAAATAAAACAACAAACAGATATAAAAATAAAATCAAAATAAAGAAACCTAAAACTAAAAATAAAAATGTACCTTATTTCTAGTAGTAAAACTTTAGAACTAACTCGACTTCCCAACAATATCTTCAAAACGCATTTGCCTTCCCCGGCAACGGTGCCAAAAACTTGTTCGCCACTTTTCTACTGATAAGTTTAATCTATAATGGTTCTAAAATCTCATGAACTATTAGCTAATAACTATGCCAAAAACTTGTAAACAAATAAATGTAGGTGTTGTCAATACCCCTTATCGCATAGAAAAATGATGATAACTGCAAGTATACAGTTGCAATGTAGTTTTAAAAGATATCGAACCCACAGGGAAGGAACCAGGTCTAAAGATAACTAGGGAAGCATAAAAGTAAATAAAATAAAAATATATTAGAGATTTTTATAAGTAGGAGGATTAGAATGAAAAGTTGAGTAAATATAGATGTGATAGATTAGAGACTCTAAATTAATAGATTTTCACTACGAACAAGTATAGTAGAGAAAACATGCAAGTTCAACAAAGGTGTTACGACACACTAGATTAATCTGACAAACCGGTTCAACACACTCAGATGTTGAATAATTCATCACAGAGCAATACATGAAATAACTTTTCTAAGTCTAGCGCAAACGAGATAAGACTGTTATATAAACCTGGACAACATCAATACTATGCTTAGTACGGGTCACTCTCACATAGCCACATTTAGCAAGTTATCATTCCAAAAATGTTGGCTCACTAAACAGTGTTATATCACAGATCTAGTGATTATACACGATATTGTTAACCCCAAAACTACTCTTAAAATTAACGCCAACGCATATAACTTGATTAACATAAAAGACTTAGCATGAAATACGCATTATAACACATAGACATATCATAAACTTCGAAACAGAAAGTATAAGTAGAAAGCAATGCAAAGTTGTGAGGTATGCAAGTGAAAGCTAAAGTTGATCAAACCGTATCCACTCTTTAATGGGAGTCATCAATTCTTGCAATTCCTACGTCTGCTTTGAATTCAGTCTCGGCCCGTACAGAACCTCTGCTAGGATGTTATTCTTTGTGAATATCGAATAAATGAATATTGAAGAACGAAAACTTTTATTGATAAGTGATTTGCAAGTACACTTATACAACAATCGCTCGAGCATGTAGAAAATTCTAGTGATCGAAACAAGGATTCAAATCACTTAAACATTTTCTCGCTAACACTTAAGAACGTAGCGAATCTAACTATACACACACTATATTTCTATATCACGTTTTGTGCTTTATACCACACTAATCTAATGCACTTGAATTCCACACACACACATGCAATTGTTGAAGAATTGAAGCCCTATTTATAGAGTTTGAAGGGTTGCGTCTATCCAAACGAAGAGTCACATCCATTGGTGAAAGATTGCATCTCTTCAATGTGATTGGTTGAGAGGCTTTGATTCAAACCACAATGGATAGGCACCTTTTCATGATTGGTTGACTCCTGATAAGTGTCTTTTTGTTGGTAGTTGATGGCAGTTGATCATGCTTATCTGGCGGTTGGTAGTTAAGAAGATAATACCAGAAAACCATCCATGTCGTGACCGCGATATGTGATTCGTGACCGTGAACCTTTGATTGGCAGATTTCTATTTCTGAAGTGAACATATCACGACCGCGGATTGAGTTTTCTTCAGAAATCTCCTTGTAACTTCACCGATCTTCGACAGCTTCGATCCTAAGCCAAATCTTTTAAGTTCCACGCATCTTTTTGCACCTTTTTTACTCTTTTTTCATAGAATTCCACTTTAGCTCATTTTACTCCCAAGATTTACCTAGTAGCTGCATTTGCATAAAAGAAAACTACATACCACGTGAAATCTTTTATATGAAGTATAAAAATGACTAAAACTATAGTGTTTATTGTATAAAATTTATATAATAATAAGCGTAATTATACACTTATCACCTTGTCAAGAGGCATTCGAAGAACTAAAGAAGTTCCTGGGAAAACCTCCACTCCTCAGCACACCCCAGTCGGAAGACAAGCTTTACATGTATTTGGCTACCACTGACGAGGCGGTAGGGACAGTACTGGTTCAAGAGGAAGGGCATAATCAATTCCAATATACTACACCAGCAAAGTGCTGAGTAATGTTGAGCTCAGATACCCTCGGATTGAAAAACTCGCCCTTGGCTTGATCTCCACCTCCACTCGGTTGAGACCCTACTTCCAGGCCCATACAATTAGTAAGGACCAGCTTCCCATTGAAAAAGGTTCTCCAGTGGCCTGAGATGTCAGGGTGGTTGGCTGAGTGGGCTTCTGATTTGGGGAGTTTGACATAAGATTTGAAAGCAGGAGCACCATGAAAGTGAAAATCCTGGGACTTTGTCATGGAATTCGCAAGGGCTTGAGCCCGCCAAAGAAATCAAGATCGAAGAATGGGAAATCCTGGTTGATGGAGCATCCTCTCATGAAGGAGCCGGAGTCGGCGTGTACATTCGAAGCCCCGGAAAGATCAGATTCTCCTACGCTACTAAATTAGCATTCCTAGTAATTCACAATGAGGTAGAATATGAAGCCATTATCAAAGGGCTGGAGCTAGCCCAAGAGATAGCGCTAGATCGATTGCTGCTCAAAAGTGACACTAGGCTGGTTGCTAACCAGATTAATAGAAACTTTGAGACAAAAGATAGAGAAATGGCAAAGTATCTCTCAAAGGTAAGAAATCTTGTAGAGATACTAGAGTCAAAAGGGGTATCCTGAAAGATTGATTATATACCCAAGAAAGAAAATGAGTGAGCAGATGAATTAGCCAAGGCGGCTTCAAGCAAAGAAGATTGGAAAAACCTCACGTGCCCGTATGAGGTAATCGTCCACCCAAACAACGAAACAGAAGCAAGCTTAATAATTGAACAGCGAGATCTCGGATGGATGAAGACCATCTACGATTACCTCGCCATGAACAAGCTGCCAGATGATAAAATTGAAGCCACCAAAACAGTAAAGAAAGCTATGCTATTTTCCTTGCTAAATGGGGAGCTTTACAGAAAATCCTACTCCGACACTTGGAAAAAGTGCATAATGGCTCAAGAAGGAGCCAAAATCTTACAAGAACTCCATGAAGGAGATTGCGGCTCCCACCAGGTGGCAGTAACTTTAGTCAGGAGAACAAGTCTCGCTGGATTTTATTGGGAGTCTATGAACCTAGACGCGGAGATTTATGTCAAGTCCTGTAACCAATGCAAAATTCATGCACAAAAGTCTCACGTCCCTCACGCAATGCAGCGTCCCCTAATGACCGCCTGGCCCTTCGCAACTTGGGGAATTGACATTGCAGGACCCCTTCCTGAGGTAAGCGAACAAAGAAAATGGATCCTTGTGGCCATTGACCACTTCACCAAATGGGTCGAGGTGACCGCTCTTAGTAGTATCACACCAGAACGGGTTCTGGATTTTGTCAAAAAGAACATCATTATGTGATTCGGAGTACCATGCCGAATCATCTCGGATAATGGTACTTAATTCACATCTAGCAAGTTCTAAGATTTTTGCAAAGAATTAAAGATTGAGACCCACTTTAGCTTTGTTGCTCACCCGCAGACCAACGACCGGATGGAAATTACGAATAAAACACTTGGTCAACGAATAAAGAAAAGGGTGATGGAAAGGAAAGGAGTCTGGCTAGATGAGTTAATTAATGTGCTATGGGCATACAGAATGACCCCATGCACATCTATCGGAGAAACACCTTTTTCAATGGTATATGGGGTCGAGGCGGTTCTACCCATCGAAATCAGTCCTCCATCAGATCGAGTGGCCTACTACACGGAGAAAGAGAATGACATTAACATGAGATATCACTTAGATGATCTGCAAGAGAAGCGGGAGAGGGCGTGCATCCTTATGCCCGCCTACAAAGCTAGGATCGCCAAATATCATGATAGGAAGGAGGTCAGGGAGATCCGCCTCCAAGAGGGCGACATGGTCCTCAAGGACTTAACAACCTAACAAGCACGAGAGGGAAAAGGCAAGCTAGGAGTGAATTGGGAAGGTGCCTAAAAAGTTTCACAAGTCATCGGACCAGTAACCTACATGTTACAGACCATGGAAGGGAAGGAGGTTCCAAGAACATGGAACATCACAAAGCTGAGGCCATATTACATGGCTTACGACTCTTAGAGGGATCCAGGCGGTCGTACTCTTTTCCTTTATGGGCTTTTCCCAATGGGTTTTGCCTTAGAGGTTTTTAACTAGGTGGCCCACCCTTAGAAGAGGTAGATGACCGGATGCGTAGAATTCCCGGATGTACTTTTTAATTCATTCAATAAAAAGTAGTAAACTTAAAAATGTGCATATTTAAGTACTGATCATACTTTGAGATTGCACAAACAATAAAATGAAAGCACTTAAAACACTCAGGTGGCCAAAAGGCATAACACCTAAATACCCTAAAATGGTTCATAAGACCATTGAGGCTGCTCAAAAGCATAAGACCTAAATATCAGACTAATTCAACATATGGCCATTAAGGCGACTCAAATGCATAAGACATAAATATCATAAAATGGGAAACATAAGGCCATTGAGGTAGCTCAAATTCATAAGACCTAAATATCATAAAATGGCAAACATAAGGCCATTGAGGCGGCTCAAACGCATATGACCTAAATACCATAAAATGGATAACTTAAGGTCATGGAGGCTGCTTAAAAAGCATAATATTTATATCATTAAAAGCAAAATAAACAACAAATGTGCTAGTAAGATGACAAGTAGACACAACACTCGAGGCGGAAAAATGATATATCATAAAAAGGGCCAACAAGGCCAAAGTATTCTTACAAAAGGTTCAAAAGAAAAATAAAATTAACTACGCTTAGGGGTGGGTCGATTCGGCACCATCTCCTTACACTTATCCGCCTGGGTTAACCCGACGCCTCGGAGTAGAGAGTTTAGTCAAAACTTCAAGTCTCCAAAGAGACCTCCATAATTGGAACTCTCACTTCAGATAAACTTTATCCTATCAACAGGATAAAGATCCATTCAAATTAGAACTCCAGATGACTCACACTTTGGACCAGACTTGGGGACATTCAATGAGTATAAAAGGTCCCTTTAGGTCACCACACAAAAGGTACGTATTCTAAATTCACTAAAAAACTCCCTGCCTCCTCTCTTAAATCTGATCTAACTTAAGCATCAGAGAGGCTACGCCGGTCACACGGCTAATCCCCCATAACGATGATTTTTGTCTTGCAGGAACCATCACACTATGTAGAAGAGGAGCATTAGGAGTCAACTTCAATAAGAGAATTAGCACGTGGAACCACGTTCCATGCCTAATTTAACACAAAGTAAAGTTGTAAGGTATGCAAGTGAAAGCTAAAGTTGATCAAACCTTATCCACTCTTTAATGGAAGTCATCAATTCCCACAATTCCTGTATCTACTTTGAATCTGGTCTCGACTCGTATAGAACCTCCTTTATGATGCTATTCTTTGTGAATATCGAACAAATGAATGCTGAAGAATGAAAAATTTTATTGATAAGTGCTTTGCAATTACACTCATACAACAATCGCTCATATTTGTGGAGAAATCTAGTGATCGAAATAAGTATCGAATCACTTATACATTTTTCTCGCTATAACTTTGAACGTAGTGAAATCTAGACAATTTTCACTCTCTGTCTATGCACACACTATGAACTATTTTTCCACACAACACCACCCATGAAATTGGTGTGATTTAAACTCTATTTATAAAGTATGAAGGGTTGCGTCTATCCAAACGAAGAGTCATGTCCATTGGCAAAGAGTTGCATTACTTCATTATGATTGGATGCAAAGTCTGATCCTTATCCATAATAGATAGGCACCTTTTCATGAATGGTTAACTTCTAAAAGGTGTCTTTTCGGTTGGTAGTTGATGGTGGTTGATGGCGATTGATCGTTGTTATCCGGTGTTGGTAGTTGAGAAGAGTTGACCAATAACCGTCATAAGTCGCGATCGTGACTAATGGTTGATAACTTTCTATTTTGAAGAATAACGAGTAGCGATCGCGATTAGTTGTCACGACCATGAATTGTGTTTTTCTTCAATTTTCTTCGTGCAACTTTACCGATCTTTGATAGCTTCGATCCTAAGCCAATTCCTTGTGTTCCGAGCATCTTTTTGCACGTTTTTCACTCCTTTTCCATAAAATTCCACTTTTGATCATTTCACTTCCAAGATTTACCTAGTTTCTGCACTTGCATAAAAAACAACTACATACCACGTGAAATATTTTATATGAAGTATAAAATGACTCAAAACCAGACTATTTAATGATTGAAAATATCATGATAATAAGTGTAATTATACACTTATCAACTGGTTTGGGCAGAGAATGAACTAATATAAAAATGATGTGTTTCCAACTTCTTAACTCTTAACTCTTAACTTGTTATTAACTATTGCATTTAGAATTCGATAATATTTGAAATCGATAAATATCAAAGACTACATCAGAGGATGGATACTCAGTGAAAATGCAGTTAGTATTACTCAGAGTCTGCATGAGAGGCTGAGAAACTAAAGTTCTGCTACAGCCTTCAAGATTTGTGAGAACTCAAAAATGAGTCATTCACCCCCCTCTAACATATAAATCACCCTTACTAGGTCCAACAAGTGGCATCAGAGCAATGCCCACTATAAAGACTTAACACATCGAGAGTTAAAGATCATATAATATGGGTAAAGATTGCATTAAACCCCTCCCTGGGAATCTATCCACATTGATTCTCCTAGATGGACTTTTTGTGTCTAGACCTTCTATATTTTTTGGCCAAAATTACACATTTTAGAAAAATAGAATGAAAAACTTCATCCAATCATAGGACATGTACGCTTAACTTGTAATGGAAAATGGACCTTATGTACCAACTATGACAAATTGAGGAAGTAATCATTCTGAAACCTTGAAATTAATATAATGACTCTTATATGAAGAATTTACAAAGCAATGATATTGTTATAAAATTTTTTCATTGTGCTTTAGATACTGCAAAATATAAAAAAATTTTAGGTTGTGAGAATAGACAGAAGATCTAGAATAAGTTGGACGTAACCTATGAAGGAAGTGACAAAGTCAAATAATATAAAAAAACCAAAATATACGATACTATGAGCTGTTTGAGATGGAAGAAAATGAATCCATTTCTAACATGAATGCCAGATTCAGAAACATAATCAACAAACGGAAAACATTGGTCAAAGTATTTATAGAGGAAGAACAAGTCAAAAAGATCTTCAAAAGTCCTACTAAAGATTGGTAAGCTAAAAAGACTATAGTGGATGAAGCTCAATACATGGACCACTGACAAATATGATGAACTGATTGGATCTAATTACTCATGAAATCTCTATGCAGAACTTTCAAAAGAAGGATAAAGCCAAAGCTAAAGGAAAAAAGGCCATTATTCTAAAGGCTGACTCTATTGATGAAGAAGAAGCATTTAATGATGATGAGTAAATGGCTATGCTAGCCAGAAAGTTCAGAAGGTTCATGAAGAAAGGAGGAAAATTTCCTCAAAAATTTAAGAAGAAAGGAAGTTATCCTCAAAAGTAAGAAATCTTGAAAAAGGATTCACCCAATGGGAAGTTCATAGACTTTGAAGACAAATCAAAGCAAGATCACACTAAGAATTTAACATGCTATGAATGTCATCAAGAAGGACACATAAATCTAACTGCTCAAAACTAAAGAAAAATAAAGGAAGAAAAGCCATGGTAGCTACATGGAGTGATAATGATGAAGATGTTAAACATGATGTAATCCCCAAAGGCAATTAGAGCGATACATCTTTATTTTTAATTATGTATGAACCTTTTTCAGTTATTATTATTAATAGAAGGCATCTTTGTTCTATATCAATGAATGTTTTATTTTGTTTCTAATATCATATGTATATTTATGAATGAGTGATCATTAATATATATCTACAAATTCCATGACACTTTGATAGCATGAGAGTGCAAGGACATAGTGGGAGCTATGTGGGTTGAGAACTACTCACACGTGCAATTATGGAAAGTCCAATGTCCCCAATCATAGACTCATTGAGACTGGACATTAATGAAGTGGCTAGACTAGTATGTGTAGGCTTACTCTTTGGATCAGATCCAAGCAATTGATCTCACGAGTTGAAGATGATACTTTGAGTTAATTCATGGATGTATTAAGAGAGATACATTAAAGAGCATTATATGACAGACACTTAGAAATAGCTATATCCATGTGTCGGAATCATGTCTTATTATAGTAGAAATACAAGTATCCTTAGACCTAAGATACTAGTTATCTTGTACAAAACTTTTTTATGCTTTGGATCATCCCTAAGCATTACTTGCTTCTAGGATGATACGGATAATTTCGGATATATCAATAGTTTTTTGTTGGTAAGTTGAGTAGTCAACCCATCACTCCTGATATAGTAATATAACTGGAGTTGTACCTTAGGGCTTCTTACTAAAGTGACACACTCCTAAACCTCTGATCAGAGTATGTGAACGATTGAATAAGATTTTAATCAAACACATTTATATACCCTGAGTGGTTTTCTTCGTGAACAAGTCTAACTTCAGGATAGCTACGACTATTAAATGAGTTAACACTTTATCTAAACTCAATAAACCAAACGATATCTAACATGATAGAAGGAGTGTATTGTATTGATTACTATTGTAAAACATGATTAAGTCACAAGCACATGACATTCCAAATAATGGGGAGATCATATACCTTTGCTAAAAATCCAATTTGATTATGTAGAGTTATCGAGTTCGATAACATTCTAGAACACCAAGCTAAACAGTTCCCAGATGGGAAGCCAAGGTCAAGTAAAACTCCAAGGGCTCTATACTTTAGGATCCTATGAGGTCACACACATAGACTAGATTAAAAGAACTTAATATACACGATCTATACCAAGAATAAAAAGAAGTCAAAACAATTTTGGCAAAACTAGTGCACCAAATTGGAAAGGGGAACATAAGAGTAACAGATACTGCAAGTAGTGCTATAGATCAAGCCCACAACACTATGGGTTATGCGGTGTTACGCGAGCAACATCGCAAGGCCACAAGACAAGCGGGCGGAACCTGCATGTGGGATTGCGGGCAAGGCCTACAAGCCCACATTGCTACGGGTTACGCTTGCATTAAGCACAAGTGGGCTTACACATGGATTTTCTCCCCTAAGGTTATAAATTACTTCATTTACTCCACCTTTCAACATTCTTTAGCTTAGCCATATCTTTCAAGTTTTGACTTGTCTTGCGAATAATTTTGAGATCTTCCCATATTTTCTAAGAAATAATTTGAGAGAATTATTAGAAGGCTTATTCTATTTTAGAAAGTACCTTCGTAGTTATTTTCAGGTTGGTCTATGAGTGGTATATTAATCACTTGTTAACTAACAAGTTCTTTTTTTAAGGAAGGTTTTGGTTGTTGGGGTTCATGTGAACTAATAATAGAGGTTATCCTAGACTTGGAAGATAGTGCTAAAAAGGATTCTGTTAGATTGCTCTAAGGGATCACTCTACCAAAGTAAGGGAAGACACACATCAACTAGTAATACTATTACTTGGATAACAAGTCTCATTTATAAGTGTTTATAGACCTGTTGTATCTATGCCATGTTTTATCTAGGGTTATATCAATCAGTCCATGCTTTGAAGTTCCTTTTATGTTAATTTTAAGTCTTAAAATTCTACCATGCTAGTTTGCCTACCTTATACTATGGATGGTTGATTATAACATGCTAAAAATGATTTTCTATGATTGATTAAAGTATGTATGCATGAATTAGTTTTTAATTCTTATTATAGAAAATATTGTGATAACTAGATTAAGGTTTTGCTCAAACCAAGTCTAGGTGATTATCACTAATTAAAAATGTTTTACTCCATGTGTGAATGCTTTGACTTGAGTATTGTCCTGTACTTTAGTAAATTAAAAGAATGAAATCTTTATTTCATAGTGTTCAATGCTATAAAGAATCAAAAAGCTCTAGTTATATTGGCAAGGATTGGACTTGACTGCTCATGCACTTTAAGAGTGCCTCTCCTACTTGGAAATCTCCATCGGTATTAGGTTTAAAGTACCAAAGGAGTTTTTATGACTTAGTCAATTTCTAGTATGGAAATTGAATTCTGCATATGGTTTTACAATGGTGAGTTTAAATTAAAACTTATAGACATAGATGCAAAAACTTAAGCATGAACCTTATTTGTTTTTCATGCTATGTGGAGTCTTGGCATATTGGAATGATTATGATGTACTAGTCTAAGCATGATCCCTTAGGTCATTAATTCCTTATAGCCCGAAATTGTAATTATCATAACAATATCCATTTTTAAGTCCTAGACTAAGGTGAGACCAGTTGCACCAATGAAATCCCTATAAATTATTAAGGTAGTACACAGTCTTCCTATCATAGTCTATCAAACAGACCTTATTATCGGATGTAAGAACATGTATAACATGCTTTCCCTTAACACGTGTTTAACCATGAGAGTAGATGGGGTTAAGCCTTAACTAAACTAGGTTAGTTATCCATAATATTGGAGCTAACGCTAGGTCAGAGACACATTTGAGGAGTCATATAATTGGATATGCACATCTCGAGAAAGAGAGCTTGAATGGATTAGCAATTGCATTCTTTGCAAATAGACGAGTTCTAACAATGAGTAACTTAACCTGCTATAGCAGAGGTTAGATTAAATAATTTGTGGATGATACCTACTAAGGAGAATGGTTTGAAAATGTTTCCAGAATTCAATAGAATGAGCTATTTGAATGTCAATTAAAATAGTAGGAAAATGTGTTTAAATAAAGATCTTGTATTAAATGCATATACATATACTAATATCTCAACATTATTCTTGGTTTGAATGTTTTACTTCCAATATAAATATTTTCATTGATGAATATATTTTAACTAACTCTTGCTTCAAGGGTTTTGTTTAGACATACATGTGAGTATAGTCCCCAAAGCTTACCACTTAACCCATACAATGTATGAGCCGAAGAATAATACATGATACAAGTATTTCTACTAGGAGTGGAAATATGTTAATTATATAAAGGAAACAGGGATACAACACCTTAAAGGTTGTTAAGGTCCATCTTACCTTATTTTTAGTGGCTATAAAGAAACAAGGATAAAAATCAAGATAGATGTTAGGCTCCATGTTATATTAGCATCAGTGGCATCATAAATTTATGGATTTAAAAGTCTATGTCTTTACATCTTAGAGAAAGATTATTCATGATGGAAAATCTGTACGGGGTACATTAACTTCCTAAGAGAAGTGCAGGGACATGGGATGTCTAGTAATAAAGGAAGGAAGAGCGAAGTTAAGTGAAAAACAAAAAGGATGTTGAGGACTTTTTTTCTAGAAATAAAGTAATCAATTTAAATACATATTGGAGACACAATATTTATTTCGATTTATTGAAAATAAGATTGATCATCTTTTTATCTCATAGCATGAGAAGAGGAGGCATGTGAAGCTTCCACTTCAAGATGTTTATAATTGAGAATATTCTTCATCACTTGGGATTAAACACAAGTATTGTTACCAACTGTGTGAATCACGTATCTATACAAAGGTGTATGAATTGAAGAGAAGTAGAAGTTTGGTAAAAGGAGAGTTGTATCTACAGGATATCCTTGAAGCTTGGTACCTGGTATTGATGTAGGAAGTTAAAATTTCCATTTGGCTATTTTGTAATAAGGATAAAATTATTATTATACTTCAATGAATATTGTTTCCTGCTTTAGCTGATGAAATTAATTTTATAATTCATATTATTAAAGATTATGAAAAATATTCTAGATAGAAATACAATGACAGCTATTATGTGATTACAAAAGCGTATTCTCAATAATAACTAGGGATGGCAACAGATCCTGGACCCGGCCCGGATCCGTGGATCCAGATCCATTTTTCAAGATATGGATCTTAATTTCATAGATCCGTCGAATCCGGGTCCAAGAAAACAGATACGGATCCGGGTCCAGATTTTACAATGAAACCTAGGTCCAGACCCGGATTTGTAATTAAAGATTAATTTTACTTTTTTATTTATTATTTATCTTGAAAATATTAGATAGTTAAGATTTATTTATTATTTATCTTGAAAATATTGGATAGTTAAGATTATTTGAGATCCACGTAAGTCCAATTGCATGAACATAATTAAATGAGCATGTAAACTTTTAAAATAAGGTGAAATGTACAAGTATGGAAGCTGAAACTAAGAATTTAATGTTACTTACATGGACCCATTTTGGATCTGTTTATGGACCCGGATACATTGGATCTGGATCCTAAAATTATGGATCCAGGTCTAATACATTTAAACAGATCCAGGTCGGGTCCAAGCTAGACCCGGTCCGGATCCGGCCTGTTGTCATCTCTAATAATAACCATGTTAAGAGAGTTAGATAATGAAATCTTCATACTTTGTGGTATTTTGGTTTAGGCCATATAAATGAAACCCACTTAACTAAGTTACACAAATATTGTGACTTGGCCTCAATGGAATGGGAATCCTATGGGGTAGGTGATCCTTATTTAAAAAGAAAAATGGCAAAGATACCTATCATAGGAAAATGTCAATGTGGAACAAGTACTTTGGAAATAATAAATTTAGATTTATGTGGTCCAATGAGTGTAAAACCATGTGGAGGTTTCGCCTTCTTCATAATTATTTTCAATGATAACTCATGTTATGGTATTTGTACCTCATAAAGAACAAGTTTCATAGTTTTAAGAAATTTAAAAGAGTTCTGAACTGAAGTTGAAATAACAGCTCGAAAAGTTTATCAAGGCCCTTTGATCGGATCGAGGTGGTAAATACTTAAGCCAAGAGTTTTAAAACTATTTAAGGGGAAATGGTATTTTATCCCAATGGACCCCTCCTTATACACCCCCAACATAATGGAGTGTTTGAAAGGAGGAATCGAGCTTTACTCGATATGGTTCGATCAATGATGAACCAAGCAAAACACAGCAGATCTTTTTCAGGTAAAGCACTTCAGAGTGTAATTTGTATATTAAACAAAGTAACCTTGAAATACATTAATTAAACACCATAGGAAAGGTGGTATGGTAAGAAATCCACTCTTACTCACTTGAGAGTTTAGGGATGTCCCGCATATGTTAGAAGGACTAATTAAGATAAGTTGGGTCCTAAGACTAATATATGTCTGTTTTTAGGTTACTCTAAGGAGACTATGGGTTATACCTTCTATTATCCTAAGGAACAAAAGGTTTTGGTTTCTAGGATTGCTCAAATTCTCAAGAAGGAACACATGTTTGAAAAAGCTGATGGGGAATGCTTGAGCTAGGTGATCAAGAAGGCCAAACAGATAATCAACTGATCGATCCTACACTCGCTACCCAAGAAAGTGTAAGCGAGGAATAACCTATTATAACACCGAAATTGAGTAGGTTAGGTAGGGCTCCAATCAATTCTGAAATATATGGTTACTTCATCATTGATGATTAGAATATATTTCTCATGGAAGATTATGAGCCTAAGATTTACAAGGTAGTAATGGAGGACTTAAAACCTGATAAATATTTAACTGCATGAAATCATAGTTGGTATCTATGTATGAAATTCAAGTCGGGAACTTGGCAGATGCACCAAGTAGGACTAAGCCCATAGGTTGCATATGGGTTTTCAAGAATAAGATCGACATGGATGGTAATGTAATTACCTATAAAGCAAGGATAATTGTAAAGAGTTATAGTAAAAAAATGGCATCGACTATGATGAAACTCTTTCACTAGTAGCCATGCTAAAGTCTATCAAGATACTCCTTGCCATTGCTACTCATTATGATTAGGAGATTTGGTAGATGAATGTGAAAATCTCTTTCCTTAACGGTTCCTTGATAGGGATGTATACGTAATACAACATGAAGTTTTTACATCTTAGTGTGGCTCGTAGGTATGTAAGTTACAAAGGTTTATTTATGAACTTAAGCAAGCATCAAGGAGTTGGAATATTGATTTGATGAAATGATATAAGAGATTGGATTGGTGGAAAACTCTAATGAGCCATGTGTTTATAAGAAAATTATTGCAACTGCGATCGTTTTCCTGGATGTTTATGGTGATGACATATTATTAAACGACATTCCTTTTCTTCAAATAGTTTAATCATGGTTGGAAAAGAAGTTCTCCTTGAAAAACCTTGGAGAAGCAACATTTATACTTGTTATAAAGATCTACTATGATAGATCAAAGAGGTTTCTAGGTTTTTCTCAAAGTATATACATAGATAAGGATTTTGCTAGATTCAACCTTGAGCAGTTAAGAAGAGGTTATCTTCCCATGTCTCACGAGATTAAACATTTTAAAGCTGATAGTCCGAGAACAAAAGAGGAGAGACTACGCATGAATGCAATTCCTTATCCCTTAGTGATAAGATCTTGTTAGATATGATGTATGCCCTAGAGGTAATTAGGGCTATATATTTTAATTAGTTTTAATGTACAAATAGTTTTAGATTATTATTAATAATAATTAAGGAATCTTTGTTGCTTATTAGTGTTTCAATTTATGTATCTCGCTGGTATCAGATATGTAGTATTATATATATGCGCATTGATAAGACAAAGTCTGTGACTACTTCATAGTGTAAAAGTGTGAGGATATAGTGGGAGCTCTATGGAGTGAAAAATCTGCACATATGTATTACTATGAATAATCTAAATATCCCTAGTCATAGTTTCATTGAGATTGAACATCAATGAAGCGGACAAACTAGCATGTGTAGGCTTACTCCTTGGATCAGATCCAAGTAGCCGATCTCACGAGCTAAAGGCGGTACCTTGCATTAATCCATGAATGTATAAGGGTAATACATTGGAGACCGCTATAAGATAGATACTAAAAATTAACTATATCCATGTGTCGGTGTTATTTCTTATTGCATTAGCAATACAAGTATCCTCATACCTGAGATATTGTTTACCTTGTGTAGGAGTTGCTATACTTTGGGTCATACTTATTCATACCCTGGTGGGTGATTACGGGTATAGTGATGATCACATGTCGGTAAGCTGAATATTAAAGATGGGATCCATCGCTCTTTATATGGTGATATAATGGGAGATGTACCTTAGAGCCCCTTATTGAAGTGACACACTCATAAAACTCTAATCAAAGTATAAGATTAATAGAAAGGGTTTCTAGTCAATCTTGACACATAGTGGCTGAGTGATGTTCTTCGTAAATAAGTCTAATTCAAGTATAGCTACAACTATTACATGAGTTGACATTTAATCAGAGCTTAATAAACTGGATGGTACTAATCTGATGGAAGGAGTGTATTGTATTGGTTACTACTACTGAACCAGATCAAGTCACAAGCACGTAACGTTCCAAGTACTGGAGGATTAAACGCCTATGCTAGAAAGCCCATTTGATTATCTAGAGCTATCAGGTTCCATATCGGTCTGGAAAATTGAGCCTAAAGGTTCCTGGATGGGAAGCCAAGTTTATGTTAACCTCTAGTGGCTCAATACTTTGGGATCCTATGAGGTCACACACTTTGGGTTTTTATCGGACTAAGTGAAGAACCTATAGACTAGGTCTATGCTGAAAATATTTGTTTATCGAATTCGTTAGAAGAATTATTAATTGGTTGGACCAAATTAATAATTAAAGGAAATAAAGAGAAAAATAGGGAAAATTGCATAGAGCGAAGCAAGGGAATTTTCCCATTGCAAGTGGGCCCCAAATGAACATGGGATGTTGGAGTGGGGCCTATGCAGTTACCCCGTGAGCTGAAAATTTCGCAGGCTGCATGCCCGTAAGCGCTGCCCACGGCAGCACTTGCATGCACCTCGCGGGATAAGAGCAAGTCCGCAAGCTTGGGCTTACGAGAAGGCCCGTAAGTCGAAGCTTATGGCACCAGGCAAGCCAGCTAGGGCTTACTTTGTGGTAAGGAGCAATGGGTTAGCCAGCGGGTCCAAGAGACATGCACGGCTAACCCGCTTGTGGAATGGGAATACTCCCATCCCAATTTGAGTTTCAGGGGGAGTCTAACATTCCCCCTTTTCCCTATATATAGGTCTTCAGTTCTCTTTATTTCACACAACACAAAATATTTTAGCTTAGTTTTTCTATCTGAGTTCGACATCTCTTTCATCATTCATTATACGAGATCCTTCATGAGTTTCTCCAAACAACGAAGAATTTCTTTAGAAGGATCTTTCAATTTGAAGAGAGCCTTCTTAGTTTATATTTTCATGTTAGAATTTGAGTGGCCTAGTAGTTGCAGTCTACTAATGGGTTCTGCCTCTACGAGGTTTTGGTAGGTGAAGATCCGTATGGATCAATCATAGAGGTTATCCTAGTTTGGAGGCTAGTACTAACGAAGTTCTACCAAATTGCTCCAAGGGAACCCCGCATCCAAAATAGAAAGAGAAATGCACGTCAATTGGTAACGTCCTAAACTTAGATGCTAGGTTTCTTTTATAAGTTTTATAAGCCTATTAGTATCTATGAAATGTTTTAACTTATATTATATCAATCATGGAATGTTTAGAAGATCCTTTAGGTTAATTTTAAGTTTTGAAATTTCACCTTGCTAAATTGCATGTTCAATAACTGTCTTAATTAATCAGTAAGTGGTATCAAAGCCTGCCTTATGCTATGCATGATTGATTATAATATGTTAAATGATATTTTCTATGAATTGATTAAAGCATGCTATGCATGACTTAGGTTTCAATTCCTATTATAGAAAATGATGTGAAATTTAGATTAAAGTATTGCTCAAACTTAGTCTATGTGATTATCATATAAATTAGCAATGTTTTACCACATGTGTAAATGCTTTAATTGAGGGTTGTCTCATACTTCACTCAATTAATGAATGAAATCTTTAAATCATAATTGTCCATGGTACAATGAATCAAAGTGCCCCGTGGTTATTTTGGCACGGATAGGACTTGGCTGCTCATTCACTTTAAGGGGGCCTCTCCTACTTGGAAATCTCCATGGGTATTAGATTCAAAAGTACCCAATGGATACTTATTACTTAGTCGATTTCTAGTATGGGTATTGGATTCCACATATGATTTTACAAACGTAGTTTAAGTTATTAAATTAAAATTTAAAGACATAGGTTCAATAACTTAAACATGGACCATCTTTATTTTGCATGCTATGTGGAGTCTGGGCATAATGGAATGATTATAATATACAAGTCCCAAGCATGTTCCCTTGGAGTTAATAATTCTAAATCGCCCGGAATTATTATTTTCATAATCATATCCATCGTATAAGACCTACGCTAGGGCGAGATCAGCGGCACCAATAAAATGCCCACAACAATATTAAAGTGGTATATAGTCTTCCCATCATAAGTCATGATACAAATCGTATTAATGGATGTAAGCACATGTACAACATGCCTTCTTTTAACATGTGTTTGGTCATTAAAGTAGATGAGGTTAATGCCTTAACCAAAATGGTTAGTTGTCCATATTATTAAAGCTAATGCTAGATTGGAGATACATATGAGGAGTCGTATAATTGGGTACGCAAGTCTCGAGAAAGAGAACTCAAATGGATTAGCAATTGCATGAGATGAAAATGGACGGGTTCCAACCATGGTTATCTTATTATGGCTTGACTTGCTATAGCGGGGGTTATGATGAGTGGCTATGGATGCTACCTACTTAGGAAAATTGGTTGAACCAAATTTCTCGAATTTAAATAGAAGGGGCTATTTGACTATCGAGAAAATAGTAGGAATTATGTGTTTAATTAAAGTCCTTATATTAAATGCATGTACATATACTAATGTCTAATCAAGTTCTATCTTAAATCTAGGTTGAAAAATGAATCCAAATATAGATCTTCACAGAATTCTTGAGAACAAACTAGATGGTTCAAACTTTATTGATTGGTTCAGAGCGGTGAGGATAATCCTCAAATCTGAAAGGACAACTTATGTTCTAGATGAGCCCCTCCCTGATGAGCCTGATGCTAAAACTAATGCCAATGAATATGAGGCATGGGAGAAGAAAAGAAAAGATCATGAAACAGTGACATGTATTATGCTGGAAACCATGAATTCTGAGCTTCAGAAATTGCATGGGAGCATGGACCTTGATACCATGATTCTCCATCTTCACGAGCTCTTTTCAGAGAAGGACATGTTCGAGAGATTTGATAAATCAAAACTCTTATTTGGAATGAAGATGCAGGCTGGCACTTCAGCACCACAACATGCTCTTAAACTATTAGGTTATATAGAGAAGTTGACTTGACTGGGTTTTGTGATAGATCATGAATTATGTGATCTGATTCTTGCCTCATTAACTAATATTTATTCAAAATTTATGACTCATTATTACATGAACAAGATCAATGCCACACTGCACGAGTTGGTCAACATGCTGAAAACGGTAGAGCATAAGATTCGAAAGGATCCAAAGGCTTTACTTTTGGTTGAGAAAACCAAACCTTCCAAGGGTGGCTCCCATTTTGGAAAGGATCTGAGTGCCAAGAAGAAAATCAGTAAGAAGAAGAAAAGTAAGATAGGAACTACAAATGTCTGCTTCCGATGTAGAAAGGCTAGCCACTAGAAGAAGGATTGCAAGGTTCAAATTTTTGAACAAGTGAAGAAGAAGCCAAGTGAGGCATCTACTTCAGGTATGTTCATGATAGAGAGTTTCTCTACAGTTCCCTATTAGTCTACTTGGGTATTAAATACTAGTTGTGGTACTCATATTTATACTTTTGTGCAGGGATTACAGAACAGCTGGAGGCTTGCAAAGAGGGAAATGGACCTAAGAGTTAGAAATGGAGCACGGATTGCTACAACAGCTGTAAGGACATATAACCTTCATTTGCCTTATAGCCTAGTTTTAGTTTTGAACAATTACTATTATATTCCTACTGTCACTAAGAATATTATTTCAATTGCATGTTTAGCAATAGAGGAATTTGAAATTTCATTTTCTAATAATAAATGTCAAATTCTACCTGATAATTTTCTTTATTCTTGTGGAATATCTGTTGATGGCATTTATGGTCTAGATACTAACACTGAAATTTTGAATACGAACATTGGTAAGAAATCGAGATTGGATAATGAGAAATCCTCACACTTATGGTATTATCGTCTAGGCCATATAAATGAGACTCGCTTAAGTAAGTTACACAAATGTGGAAACTCAGGCCCAATGGAATGGGAATCCTATGGTGTGTGTGAACCTTGTTTAAAGGGGAAGATGACTAAGAAACCTTGCAAAGGAAAGGGATAACATGCCACTAGTATATTGGAAATAATACATTCCGATGTATGTGGTCCAATGAGTATTAAGATGTATGAGGGTTTTGTCTACTTTAAAAATTTATCGACGATTACTTGCGATATGGTTATTTGTACCTAAGGAGACACAAGTCTGAGAGTTTTGAGAAATTTAAAGAGTTCAAAATCGAAGTAGAGAAATAGCTTGGGAAAAGTATCAAGACCCTTCGATCTAATCGAGGTTGTGAATACTTAAGCCAAGAGTTTCGAGATTATATAAGGGATAATGATATTTTATCCCAATTGACACCTCCTTATACACCCCAACACAATGGAGTGTCAGAATGGAGAAATCTAACCCTACTTGATATGGTTCTGTCCATTATGAGCCAAGCAGAACTCAGCAGATCCTTTTGGGGTTATGAACTTGAGAGCATAGTTTATATTCTAAATAGGGTGCCCTCCATATTAGTTGATCAAACTCCATACAAATTATGGTATGTTAAGAAACCCTCTCTTTCTCACCTGAGAGTTTTGGATGTCCTGCTTACATAAAGGACGAGTTCAGATAAGCTAGGTGCTAAGTTTGACAAGTGTCTCTTTGTAGGTTACCCTAAGGAGACTATAGGGTATACCTTCTTTGATCCCAGGGAACAAAAAGTCCTTGTTTCCAAAAATGCTCAATTCCTAGAAAAGGAGCATATACTTGCGAAATCTAGTGGGAGCAATCTTGAGTTAGGAACTCAAGAAGATCAAACCAATAATCAACTATTTATACCTACACCCGTCATGCAAGATAGTGTAATCATGGAACAGCCTACTATAACGTTGACATTACGTATGTCAGGCTGGGCTCCAATGGCTCCAGAGTGATACGGGTTTCTCATCATTGATGATAAACATCTCTTCCTTATGGAAGATGATGAGCCCAGAACTTACAATGATGCAATGGAAGGCTCAGAATCTTATAAATTGTTTACAGCCATGAGGTCAAAGATGGACTCCATGTATAAAAATAATGTCTGGAGCTTGATTGATTCTCCAAGTTGGATTAGATTCATAAGATGCAAGTGAGTTTTCAAGAAGAAAACTGACATGGACAGTAACATGGTTACCTATAAAGTGAGGCTGGTTGCAAAAGGTTATAGTAAAAAATAAGGCATTGACTATGATGAAACCTTTTCACTAGTGGCCACGCTGAAGTCTATCAGGATACTCCTTGCCATGGCATCTGGCAGATGGATGTGAAAACAACATTCCTTAAAGGGAATCTGGACAGGGATGTGTATATGGCACAACTCGAGGGTTTTACATTCAAGGATGGCTTTAAGGTATGCAAGTTGCAAAAGTCCATTTATGGACTTAAGTAAGCATCAATGAGTTGGAATATTAGGTTTCACGAGACAATCAAAGAAATTGGTTTTGTGTAAAACGCTAATGAGCCTTATGTATATAAGAAGGCTAGTGGGAGTGTGGTCATTTTCCTTATCGATGATATATTATTGATAGAAATAATATTCCTTTTCTTCAAACAATTAAATCATGGTTGTCAAAGAAATTCTCCATGAAATACCTTGTAGAAGAAGCTTTTATACTTGGTATAAAGATCTACCGAGATAGATCCAAAAGGTTGCTTGGTCTTTCGCAAAGTACAAACATAGACAATTTTTTGGCTAGATTTAACCTTGAGCAGTTAAGAAAGGGTTATCTCCCAATGTCTCATGGGATTAACCTTTCTAAATCTGAGTGTTTGAAAACATAAGAGGAGAGACTCCGCATGAATGGAATACCCTATTCCTCAGCGATAGGATCCATCATGTATGCTATAGTATACACTCATCCTGATGTCTCACATGCATTGGGTATCACAAGTATATTTCAATCTAACCCAGGTGAGAAGAATTGGATGATCATTTAAACTTTCCTTAAGTACTTACGTAGGACTAAGGATATGTTTTTAGTATATAAAGAAGGTGATCTCTATTTGGAAGGATACACCGATAAGAGTTTTTAGTCTAAAATGAATGATTGTATGTCCCAGTCGGGGTATGTATTTATGTTAAATGGAGGGGCAGTTGTTTGGAAAAGTTTCAAACAGGATACGATTACCTATTCAACCACAGAATCTGAGTATATAGCTACTTCAGAAGTGGCTAAGCAATCTATCTGGCTTAAGGGATTTATTGGTGATCTTAGTGTGGTGTCCAACATTATAAATTTGATAGTGGTCTGTTTCGATAACAATGGGGCTACTACTTAGGCAAAGGAACCATGACATCGTTAGAGAAACGGATATGCACTCATAGTACCATCTCATTCAAGAGATAGTAGCAAGGAAAGATATAGATTTAGAATACATCCCAATGGAAAAGAATCTAGCTAATGGGCTAACTAAGCCATTGACTCAAATTAAACATGACTAGCATGTTAACGAGTATGGCATGAAGCACATAGGTAATTGGCTCTAGTGCAAGTGGGAGATTGTTAGACACGATGTATGCCCTAGAGGCAATTAGGGTGATATATCTTTATTAGATATAATGTAGAAACAGTTTTCGATTATTATTAATAATAATAATTAAGGCATCTTTTGCTTGTTTGTGCTTTTAATTAGTTCATGTATCTCGCTGATATCATATTTGTATAGTATTAAATAAGTATATGCGCATTGATGAGATAAAGTCCATGACTACTTCATAGCATAAAAGTGCGAGGACAAAGTGGGAGCTATGTGGTGTGAGAACTGCATATACGTGTTACTATGAATAGTCTAAACATCCTTAGTCATAGTTTCATCAAGGCTGGACATCGATGGAGCAAACAGACTAGTATGTGTAGGCTTACTCCTTGGATTAGATCCAAGCAGTCGATCTCACGAGCTGAAGGTGGTACCTTGAGTTAACACATGAATGTATTCGGGTAATACATTAGAGACCGCTATAAGATAGACACTCGGAAATAACTATATCCATGTGTTGGTGTCATGTCTTATTACAGTAGTAGTATAAGCTTACTTGCGCACATCTTGCGGCTGCACGCAAGCTTAAGCTTGTAGCACAAGTTAAGCTCGCTAGGGCTTGCCTTGTGGTAAGGAGATATGAGTTAGCCTATGGGTCCAAGTGACCCGTGAGGCTAACTTGCTTGTGGGATGGGAATGTTCCCATCCCACTTTGAGTTTTAGGGGAAGTCTAACACTCCCCCTTTTCCCTATGTATAGGCCTCCAGTTCTCTTTTTTCACATAACACAAAATATTTCAGCTCTACATTTCTCTCTAAGTTCGACATCACTTTCGTAGTTCATTGTGCGAGATCCTTCCCGAGTTACTCCAAACAACAAAGAATTTCTTTAGATGGCTCTTTCTATTTGAAGAGAGCCTTCTCAATTTATATTTTTGGGTTGGTCTTCGAGAGGTCTAGCAACTGCTGTCTACTAACGGGTTCTACCTCTACAAGGTTTTGGTCGGTGAAGATCCGTGTCGATCAATCATAGAGGCTATCCTAGTTTGGAGGCTCGTGTTAATGAAGTTTTGTCAAATTGCTCTGAGGGAACGCCGCATCCAAAAGAGAAAGAGAAGCACGCATCAACTTATGACGTCCTTAACTTAGATGCTAGGTTTCTTTTATTATTTTTATAAACCTATTAGTATGTATAGAATGATTTAACTTAGATTATATCAATCATGGCATGCTTAGGAGATCCTTTAGATTAATTTTAAGTTTTGAAATTCCACCTTTCTATATTCCATGTTCAATAACTTTCTTCATGTGTACAATGATATGAGATGCCTTGAGCATTATGAGTAAATGTCAATCTGATCTAGGTGAGAAGCCTTAGAAGGTTGTTAAAACTATCCTCAAATACCTATGAAGGACTATGGGTAAATTTTTAATATATAGAGAAGGTGATATCTCCATGAAAGGATACATCGATGCAAGTTTTCAATCTAACAATGAAGATTACAAGTCCTAGTTAGTTTATGCGTTTATGTTAAATGGAGGGGTAGTTGTTTGGGAAGTTTCAAATAGAATATGATTGTCAATTCAACCACTGAATTTGAGTATACAGCTACTCCTGAAGCACTTAAGTAACTTTTCTAGTTAAACGGATTCATTGGTGATCTGGATGTGTTATCCAACATTGTAGAACTAATAGTGGTATATTCTAATAATAATAATGGGGTTATTGATCCGACAAAGGAATTTTAGTGTTGTTAGAGAAATGGAAACATGCTTAGATAGTACTATTTCATTCAAAGATAGTATCTAGGAAAGATATAGGCTTACAAGACATACCAACGGATTGGAATCTAGTAGACTAGTTGACTAAGCCTTTGCCTCAAGTTAAACATGACCATCATGTTAATGAGTATGGCTTAAAGCACATGGGCAATTGTGTCTAGTGCAAGTGGGATTTTATTATACATGATGCATGCCCTAGAGGTAATTAGGGCGATGCGTGTTTATTAGTTATCAAGTAAGAACCTTTTTCAGTTTATTATCATTAACAAACATCTTTGTTTTATATCAATGAATGTTATGTTTTGTTCTTGGTATCATATGTATATTTATGTATCTGTGATCATTGATATATCTGTACAAAGTCCATGATGTTTCCATAACATGAGAGTGCAAGGACATAGTGGCAGCTATGTGGGTTGAAAACTATTCATATGTATAATTATGGAAAGTTAGAATATCCCTAATCATATTATCATTGAGAATGGACATCAATGAAGTTAATAGACTAGCATGCATAGGCTTAATCCTTAGATCAGATCCAAGAAACTTATCTCCTAAGCTAAAGGTGGTACCTTGAGTTAATGAATGGGTGTATTCAAAGAGATACATTTGAGACCGCTATAAGATAGACATTTGAAAAATAGCTATATCCATGTGTCATTGTCATATCATAATGCAGTAGCAATATAAGTATCCTTTCACTTGAGCTACTAGTTACCTTGTATAAAAGTTATTGTGATTTGGATCATCCCTAAGCATTACTTGTTGCTAGGATGATACATGCGATTTCAAGTATAGCAATTGTGAGCACGGGATTTTTACTCCCAACTCGCGAGTTCAATGATGAAGCTGTAATTTTTCCCTTGTTAGCTTTTCACATTTTGCGGGGTCCCGAAATTGTCCGAAAATCATCTGCCTTATTTCTTTGGGCCTCTTTTCCCTTAAAAAGCCCAAATAAAGAAGAAAAGCCTACCTGTATATCATTAACGATATTGCTGATATCGTTAACGATATCATTAATATCATTAACGATATTGAATTGACAGCAGAACCAGAATTGCACTTTGTGGACTTTTCCAGCCAAAAATTCAAAATTTTACAACTTTCTCGGATTTCATCATTGAAAAATGACAGCCACATCCCACTAAGGACTTTAGATCCCCAACATTTGCATAGGGATGAGGATTTTAGTTGAAAAAATGGAAAAAGTAAAGGAAGACTTTGACTTGTCTTTTTGGATTGAAGGGAGCCCATAAGGGGCTGAATTTAGTTAGCAAAGAGAAAGGGGGGAGCTCAGAATATTTCCAGCAAGAAGAAGGAACGAGCAAAAAACCAAGTATAGAGCTCTCACCAAACAAAAAAATTAAAAACTCACAAGTTTTAGATTTTCAAGTGTTTTCAAATCTAAATCTAAGGGAAGAAGGACTCCTACCTCCTCTCTTCCTCTCCTTACAAGCCATATCCTGGAAGCCTAGCCTTCCCGCTAAGAGGAGATCTCCACTCTCCATTTTCACCAAAAATCGATAAACCAAGCCAAAGAAATGAGGAGGAAATTCCAGGTACTTTCGTGGACCAAGCAAAGTGGATTCAAGGCTACGGGGTAAGCCTCTGAGTTCCTAGAGTTAGTGCTTACATTTATATGGCGTTTGTTTTGAAGTTTCGTTTTGTTTTCTATTTGTTCCATTTTTGCACACCATTTTGTTTTCTACAATTTTCAGTATGATTTCGAATATTTTTGGTATTTTCTTAACATAACATATTCTTCACATCCTGAGCTTTCCAAAATGATAAAGATCATCAAAATCCATTAAGTATAGCGAAAGTTATGATCGTTTGAAGTTTTGGACCTTGTTTTGCTATTTTCTATGTTTTCATGTAGGTCTGGAAACTCGATATCATTAATGATATCACCTAATACCGTTAACAATATTGCATAATGCCGTTAACGATATTGGCACTGGCAGAATGCAGTTTTTCTTTGTTTCACTCCGTTTCGAATCATTTAAGCTCGGAATGACCCGCTGGGACTCTTCTAACTTTAGAAATGCATCATTGGGGGTAACAAACCTTTGATTTGTAATTATTTATGATTTATATATGATTTATTAATGTATTAATATGTTGATTAAAGTTTGGATTAGCAACGGAAGTGCTTCGGGCCATTCATATCGATATCGCCTTTCACAAGGAAATCGGTAACGATATGAATGACATCGTTACCATTGTTAACCTAGACGCTGGCTATGTTATGCATGTTTGGCCTAGATTTATCTATCTAAATGTTGTTTTAAGTCACCCCCATGAAGGGATTAAAATGCGTTCCCGGATAATAGTCCTCACCACATTGCCATGCGGTCATTTTCACTAATAAAATCGATCCACATACGTGTAAATAAAAATGAACCATTTTTCATTTTAACAAACTTTAAATTGATGACATTTTAATTAGGCCACACGGGCCTCGCTAAAATCAAATCGGACATATGTGCTATACCTTGTGCTAACCTTTATGGATGCAGGCTAGATGTATGCCTAGGGATTTATCTTCCTTCGGGTATTGCAAGTATTTTTACAGGAATTATAATCAATAGATTAGGCCGGCGGTTGCATCCCCCAAGTTTTGTAATTTATTAATTTACTTTTCTGCGTTTACTTAATGCTTGACGTATGGATTTACTACTTTTCGCATGTGCTTTAAATCATGCACTTCAAACTCAAAACGACTTAAGTGTCAATATGTACAATTAAAAGAACATTGTTTTCTGTAGATGTAATATAATGTGATTCAATAAGAAATAAGAAACTTATCTCGAACCCGAATCTCTATGTCTTGGTGGGCCATCCCCCGGACATTAAGCCTCACAAGACTCTAATTCCTAGAAAGAGCTAATCCAGGTGGCGACTCCACACTAAGAGATGGTGGATTCGGGTTAGAACCGATCTGTATAAACATTTTCACCCTCTCTTCAAAACCTTTTCCTGGGTTCGTGACTCGACATGCCTCTTTTTCAAACACCCCGGTGGACTGCGCCTCTCATCCTGTGAACTCTCGGCCCACCGCTCCGTGTCGTCCGCTCCAGCGATAATTGTTTGTTTTTAAGCTAAGATGTCAAGATGGGATCCATCACTCATGATATAATAATATAACTAGAATTGTACTTAGGGCCTCTTGTTAAGTGACACACTCTGAAACCTCTTATCAGAGTATGTGATTGATAGAACAAGAATCTAGTCAAACACATTATATAAGGTGAGTGGTGTTCTTTGTGAAGAAGTCTAACTTTGAGATAGATACTACTTTTAAATGAGTTAAACACTTTATCCGAACTCAATAAATCGGATGAAACTTAATATGATGGAAGGATTATATTGTATTAGTTACTACTACAAAACTGGATCAAGTCACATGCACGTGATGTTCCGAGTATCGAGGGATCATAAGCCTTTGTTAGGAAGCCCATTTGATTGTCTAGATTCATTAGGTTCCATAATAGTCTGGAACACTAAGCCTAACGATTCTTAGATGGGAAGCCAAGTTTAGGTAAAACTCATGTGGCTCAATACTTAGAGATCTTATGAGGTCACACATATAAGGACCTTCAATTGGACTAAGTAAAAAACATAATAGATGATATCTATGCCGAGAATAAAAAGAAGTCAAAACAATTATGGTTAAACCTTAAACTGGTTGGACTAGTGTATTAAATTGGAAAGGGAAACAGAAGAGCATAGGATATCATGAGTGAGGATTAGGTATCCCAATGCGAGTGGGCCTTGCGAGTGCTTCTTGGTAGCACTCGCGAAGGCCTACATGTGGGCATGGAAACGCTATGCAAGTAGCTTTACAGATCAGGCCCACATCACTATGGGTTGTGCGGTCTTGCCCAAGCAACATCACAAGCCTGCAACATAAGTTGGCATAACCCGCATATTGGCATGTGGGAAAGGCTTGCAAGCACATAGCACTATGAGTTGCGCTCCACGCTATTACATGGAGTGCAAATAGGCTAACAAACAGAAAAAATAGGATCCATGTATGTAACTCGCATGGGATATGCTTTATGGCATATCCCACATTGGAAATAGGGGAGTAGTTTGCTACCCTTAGGCTATAAACAGACTCATATGCTCTCCCTTTCAATATACTTTAGTTCAACCTTCTCTTTTGAGCTTTGACTTTTCTTATGAATTTTGTTTATATCCTCCCATAGTTTTTCTAGAAATAATTTGTAAAAAATTCTTAGAGTGCTTATTCTATTTTAGAAAGAGCCTTCGTAGTTATTTTAGGGTTGGTCTATGAGTATTCAAACAACCTCTTATTAACTAAGAAGTTCATCATTTTAAGGAAGTTTTTGGTCGGGCAGGGTTCGTGTGGACTATCCATAGAGGTTGTCTAACACTTAGAAGCTAGTGGTAAGCAGGGTTCTGCCGGATTGCTCTAAGGGATCATCTACCACAGCTAAGGGAAGGCACACATCAACTGGTAATGCTCTTACTTAGATACTAGGCCTCTTTTATAAATGTTTATAGACTTATCATATCTATGCCATGTGTTTAGCTAGGGTTATATCAATCATTCCATGCTTAGGAATTCCTTTTAGATTCACTACTTTCCTAGTTTAACCAACAAAAGAAACATCTCCATATTCATCCAACAATGATGAAGAAATTTCTCGAATCATTTTCATGGCTATAAATGACATGACACTTACCATTAAGTTAGAAGGAGAAACTGAAAAAGTCTTATCCTCACATCATCCATCTCATAGCCACTCTGAACACCATAATGAGGTAAAATTCTAGATCTAAAATGCCTAATGAAATTATGCATGTTTTAATGGACATCTATAAGATGGTAAAAAATTAGAGAATGCAAATGAAGACCATTGAATCAGATCTAGAAGAATTTTCGAAGAATGATCGAGTTATCATTAGAATAATGAATTCTCTTTAAAAGAGAACATTGATCATAAGACTAATATTGAGAAGCACAAGAAGCCATTACATCTCAGAGGTAAAATTCTACTCAGAGGAGAAGTAGTTCTCGAGGCTAACCTCAGAATAAACAACAACCTAAGTATTAGACATGATGTATGCCATAGAGGCAATTAGGGTGATATATTTTTATTAGTTACTAATGTACAAACAATTTCAGATTATTGGTTATCAATAATAAGACATCTTTATTATACATCGATGATTGTTTCTAAATTACGTATTTCGTTGGTATTATATATATGCTATTAAGTATATGTATATGTTCATTGATATAATAAAACAAAGTCTGTGACTATTTCATAGCATGAAAGTGTGATGACATAGTGGGAGCTATGTGCTGTGAGAACTGCACGCACGTGTTACTATGAAAAGTCTAAATATCCTTAGTTATAGTTTCATTAATACTGGACATCAATGAAGCGAACTGACTAGCATGTATAGGCTTACTCCGTGGGTTTGATCCAAGTAGCCGATCTCATGAGCTGAAGGTGGTACCTTGAGTTAATATATGAATGTATTCGGGTAATACATTGGAGACCGTTATAAGATAGACACTCGAAAATTACTATATCCATGTGTTGGTATCATGTATAATTGCAGTAGTAGTACAAGTATCCTCAAATATGAGATACTAGTTACCTTATGCAAGACTTGCTATATTTTGGGTCAAACTTAATCATACCCTGGTGATTAGGATGATATAGGTGATTACGGGTATAGTGATGATCTTTTGTTGGTAAGACGAGTCGTTAAGATGTGATCCATCGCTCCTAATATAGTGATATTATGGGAGTTACCTTAAGGCCTCTTGTTGAAGTGACACACTCATAAACCTCTTATCAAAGTATGAAATTGATCGAATGGGTTTCTATTCAATCTTGGCAACTGGTGTTCTTCATGAACAAGTTTAATTACAGGATAGCTACGACTATTACATGAGCTAACACTTAATCCGAGCTCAATAAACTAGATGGTACTTAACTTGATGGAAGGATTGTATTATAGTGGTTACTATTGTAGAACCGGATCATGTCACAGGCACGTGATGTCTTGAGTGTTGGGGGATAGTACGCTTTTGCTATAAAGCACATTTGATCGTCTAGAATTATCAGTTTCCATATAGGTCTGGAACACTGAGCCTAAAGGTTCCCAGATGGGAAGCCAATTATAGGTTAACCTTTAGCATCTCTATACTTCGGGATCCTATAAGGTCACACACATTGGGCCTTCACCGAATTGAATAAAGATTTTATAGACATGGTCTACACCAAGAATAAAATGGAGAGTCAAACTCATTTTGGATGGACCAATTTTGTTCAGACCAATGTATCGAGAAAGAAAAGGCAAATGTTTAATTAAACAAGAATACCATGAGTGGGCCTTGCGAGAAATCTCACAAGGGCCCACAAGGCAAACCTCTGCGAGTGGTAGAAGCACTTGTGGGCTTGCAAGCGCTACATGGTAGTGTTTGTGGGAAATACAGCAAGCAGGGCTCGTGAGTGCTGCGAGAGAAGTGCTTGTGGATGCTAGCGAGACCTGTGGTAAGCAGGCTTATAAGGAATTTCACAAGTCTACGCGTTACAGGTTGGCTTACAAGATTTCTTGTAAGCCCGTGCTACAAGAAAGGTAAGCCTACACGGAGCTTGCCTAGCATGGCATTACTGCTACGCGAGAGTCTCACAGAGTAGCCCACGAGCTTACTAAAGCTTTCGTGGGATTGCACGTTGCACCAATCCACACATTGCTTAAGGGGGAGCATTTTTGCTCCCCTTAGGCTATAAATAGCCTCCTCCTCCCTTCCTTTCAACTCACTTCAACTCAGCCTTCTACCAAGTTTTGACTCCTTTTTTTCACAAGTTTTTTAGTGAGATCCTCCACTTTCGCAAGAATTCTTTTGAAGGCTTATTTCTATTTTGGAAAGAGCCTCCTCAGTTATATTTTTGGGTTGGTCTACGAGCGGTCTAGCAGCTGCTTATTAAATGATGAGTTCTCCCTCTAAATGAGGTTTTGGTTAGTGGGGTCTGTGTGGACTAATCATAGAGGCTGCCCTGGTTTGGAGGCTTGTGCTAATAAAGTGGTGTTGAATTTCTCTAAGGGATTACAACACCAAAGGGGAAGGCACACATCAACTGGTAATGCTCTGATCTTAGATGCTCGGTTTCTTTTATTAAGTTTTATAAACTCATAACCATCTATGGAACGTTTCAATTAAGATTATATCAATCATGCCATGCTTAGGATATCCTTTTGGATTAATTTAAAGTATTGAAATTATATTATGCAAGTTCGCATGTTCATTAACTGCCTTAATTAACTAACACTTAGAAGTAGACTCATAGGCAATCTTAGATGCATAACTTTTTAAAGGTAGCAAGTACTTCTCAAAGAAGAGACAACCTTCCAAGATTCAACAAGCCTCTGAAGTAGAAATTCAATGATCCTAAAAGAGGATAAGGTCCAGAAAAGTAAAAGGCTCAAGAGCCATTCTTCCTACCTCAAGGATAATTAACATAAAGAAAGTTTATCATTTAGTGTGACTTATGTGGAATGAAGATTATACAACGCCTGTTTACAGGCACAAGAAGTGATACTATGATGTTTATGTTTAGCCTAATTTAGCTTTTGATGAACCCAAACCCAAGGGAAACTAGGTTTACAAGTTCTAACCTTTCTCTTTTGCAAGTAAGCCTTAGGTCAAAAAAAGGTTGAAAGTTATGGTACATTGATAGTGGATTCTCAAGACATGTGATAGGAAATAAACATTCATTCATTTCACTACACCATGAAAGAAGTGGAAGTATTAGCTTTGGAGACAACAGGAAAGGAAAGATCATTGGAAAAGGAGCCATTGAGTTAGAGATCAAAATTGATGTATTTTCCCTAGTCGATAGATTGAAGTTTAATCTTGTGAGTGTTGCATAGTTATGTTATGAAGGTAGGAAAGTCACTTTTGACTCTAATGATTGTATAATCATTGACTTTAAGTCCAATCAAACCATTCTTTATGAACATAGAATGAATAATATTTATATGATTAATATGAATGATGAAGCTAAAAAGGATATATGACTGGTATCTAAAGAAGAAGAGTAATGACTATGGCATAAAAGATTGAGACATGTTAATATGAATTTTCTTTTCAAATTAGCCAAAAAAAATTGTTGAGGGTTTGCCAAGTTTTAAATTTGAAAAGGATCAACTTTGTAATGCATGTCAATGTGGTAAAAAGTTTAGAAAAAGTTTCAAATAAAAAACTAATTTCTCTTATAAAAGAGTATTTGAACTTGTAAATATTGATTAGTTTGGCCCTTTTTAGGTTATGAGCATGGGATGACGCATATATATCATGGTAATAGTATATTACTTTTCCAAGTACACATGGTTTGTCTTGTTCAATAGCAAAGATGAAGTATATGAAGATTTTTTCCAAACTTTGTAACCGAATTGAAGCTGAACAAAATGTACAATTTTTAAGATTTCATAAATAAGCATTTTGCTAGATTTTGTGATTCCAGAGGCATTAAGCACAACTTCTCTACTCCTCATAAATTTAAACAAAATGAGATTGTTGAAAGGAAAAATAGAATTATAGTTGAAATGGCTCGAACAATACTGAATGAGGATAATTTACCAAATTATTTTCGGGGAGAACTATTAACACAAGTTATATTTTAAATAGAGTTTACCTAAAATCTGTTTTTGAAAAAACACCATATGAACTTTGTAAAGGTAGGAAGCCTAAGATAGGATATTTCAAAGCCTTTCGTTATAAATGTTTTGTGTTAATACTAAAGAATAACTTGGTAAATTTGATCCTAAAACATATGAGCCAATTTTTCTAAGCTACTCAACACATAACAAAGCCTATAAAGTCTTTGTTATAAAAACTGCAACATTAGAAGAGTCTATACATGTATATTTCAATGAAACTAACCATGTAGGTAAAAAGAGAAGCTCAAAGGATGATGGGGAGAAAATCTCACAATAACCATCCTATGAAAATGAACATGTAGGATCATAAACTAAGAATGAGCCTTCTGAATTCAATATTTCAAATGAAGAGAAAAATGATCAATATACTCCTTTTGAGCAAATCAAACTCATCTTCATTTTCCAAGGGAGACTAGAACTAATAAGGCTCACCTTGAAAGAATAATTAATCCTTGATTTTGCTTAAAATCTAGTGTAAACTAGAGGAGAACTAAAACAAAATGACTAGTCACCCAACATTTGTCTAAATCATTGAGCCAAAGAAATTTGAGGATGCATAACATAATGAGAGTTGGCTCATTGAATTGTAGAAGGAATTAGATCAATTAACCAGAAATAATGTCTAGCATCTTGTTTAAGCCACTAAGAACAAATCCATCACTAGCACTAAATGGGTTTTCAGAAACAAACTTTATGTAGATGAAAATGTTGTTGGAAACAAGGCCAAACTTATTTTTCAAGGATAACCAACAAGAAGACATTGACTATGATGAAACATTTGCTCATATTGCTAGAGTTGAAGCAATCAGAATTTCTATGCTTTTACATCTAATATAAGTTTCAAACTCTACCAGATGGATGTCAAAAGTTCATTCTTAAAAGGATTGATCTCAAAAGAAGTGTGTGTGAAGCAGCCACTAAGATTTGAAGATCCAAAGAATCCACACCATGTATACAAATCAAAGAAAGCTTTGTATGGCTAAAAAAGAAAGCTTTGTATCCCTAGAGCCTAGTATGAAAGATTAATCAAATTTCTTATCACCGAAGGCTACATCATAGGTAAAACAGACACAACTCTATTTATCAAAAGGAAAAACAAGCATATCTTATTAGTGAAAATTTATGTAGATAACATCATCTTCGAATCCACTAATGAAAGAATGTGTAAGGAGTTCAGTATTGAGATGAAGAATGAATTAGTAATGTGTACGATGGGAGAACTAACTTTTTCCTAGAAATTCAAATAAAATAAGTTTAGATGACATCTTCATTAGTTAAGAAAAATATGTCAAGGAAGTGCTAAAGAATTTCAATATGGATCAATGCAAACTAATGTCAACTCCAAATATGTGTAAAATTTAAAAGGAAAATCAGTTGAACAAAAGCTCTATAGAAGAATTACTTGATCTCTATTATATTTAACAGCAAGTAGACCTGACATTCACTATGTTGTGTCCCACTATGCTAGATATCAACATGATTTTAAGGAACAAATTCTCTCCACTGTAAAAAGAAACATGAGATATCTCATTGTCATAACCTATGTTTTATTATGGTATCCCAACAATGGAGATTTCACTCTAAGAGGCTTCATAGATACCGAGTATAGAAGAGATCAATAGGAAAGGAAAATAACAATTGGTAGATGTGATATCCTTGGAGACTATATAGTCTTATGGTACAACAAGAAGCAAACCTCAGTTGCACTATTAGTAACAGAGGCAGAATATGATAAGTGTATAACTACACTTATTATTACATTAATTTCACACATTAAACACTATAGTTTTAGTCATTTTTATACTTCATATAAAAAATTTCACGTGGTATGTAGTTGTTTTTT
>CATIWQ010275446.1:0-25964 GCA_949673415.1 Euphorbia schlechtendalii | reverse complement strand
ACCCGAATCTCTGTGTCTTGGTGGGCCGTCCCCCGGACGTTAAGCCTCACAGGACTCTAATTCCTGGAAAGAGCTAATCCAGGTGGCGACTCCACACTGAGAGACGGCGGATTCGGGTTCGGATCGATCTTAAACGTTTTTCGCCTTTTTCTCTTTTTAACCTTTTTCCGGGTCCCAGACCCGGTGCTTACCTTCATCTGTTTTCAAACACCCCGGTGGACCGCGCCTATGATTTCCGCGCGCTCTCGGCCCACCGCTCCGTGTCGTCCGCTCACACAAAGCAAGGTCATTAAACCACAATTTAGTTTAAGTTCATTTAGGCTTATTTGAATTTGGCCAAAGAGTGTTCAAACTTCGGGTTTTCAAGAAAGAAACATCGGCTTAACTTAAGATGAGGGTATGAAAAAGCACAAATTTTAAATTAATTACAAAAAGACTATCATTGGTATTATTTCCATGCTTAGCAACCAACAAATTGGACAAAACAGACCCTATATACAAAACAAAAAAAAGACCAGACAAAAATAGAGCCCCTCTTTTATACATTCTTATCCCCACACTTAATCCACATTGCCCTTAACTGTCAGCAAAGTCAGACATACAAGATAGTAAAAGAAAATATTGAATGAAATGAGAAAAGAGCGAGTACTGCCTTGTATGTTGAGGGGGAGGGGGGGTTGATGCGGCTAAGGTTAACCGGATGACGTAATCCTTCCATTTAGAATGGCAATGCTCTCTTGGATTTGTCGTATAATGCTAAGAAATCTAGCATTGCCAGCTTCATGCTGAGCTATTGCTGCCTCAAACCTGGAAGTCAAATTTTATAGCGCCTCAGCATGTGTAATCCCGGTAGCAAGTCATCCATGGAGCTTACTAGACTTGTATTGTAAGACATTGCCTTTCTCCTTGTCTTTCCCTGCACATCATAAACAAAACTCAGGTTGTCCATAGCTTTTGCAAAAGAGGCCCATGTCATCCAAACATATGATGCTCAAAGGGTCTAATCTATATGTCACATGCAAGTTATTATCATTCAAATCAAAATTGCACAAGGAAACAACCAATTTTGTAATCAAATGTCCTAGTTTAAAAGGTCCATGTGATGTACTTGTGGCCTGAAACTGAGCAGTTAGGAAACACCCTAAATTGAACGATTTCTTCCCTTTAAAGCACCATAACAAAAACAACTCCATTTGAGTTACAGTCACCGATGCATCATTACGACAAGGGAGTGAATAAGCAAGCATTCGGTGATTATAAACCAAACACGAGTCAGTAAGGAAGAAATCCTTAGGCTTAACACATGAATACGGACTCTTGGAGTTGGTGGAAAGGGAATTCTAAATTTCAGCACAATTAAGATCATCAAGCATAACAGTAAAAGCAATAATATAGTCATTGGGAAAGTTATCTATGTCCTCTACCAAACCTAGAGCAACATTGAATTCATTTACAGAGAGTTCAAACTTCCTATTCATGAGCCTAAACAGATTACTCCTTTGATTTCACAAGTCTGGATCAATTTCTTTTTAAACTTAAAGGTTGTGTAAAATTCATACATTAGCTCATAATAGGAATCATAGTTTATACCAAAATTTTTTCCCAAATAGTACCATCTATATATTGACTGAGGTTAAGGTTGAGTTTACTTACAGTGGGATTATCCAAGTTTTTACCTTAAATAATCCTCCTTGTTTTGACAATCTCGAATCGCTTCCGAAGCCTTCCTGTGAAGTGTAAGCTACCCTTTAGCTCAGCCGGAATGTTGCTTCTCCCTTTCCCTAATAGGGTTCTGGAGATGGATGTGCTAGGTTTGACATCCTTTTTCTTCTTTTGAATCCTTATCTCCTTTTCAGAATCGTTACTATCTAGTGAATCGGAATTAGAATTCTTGTCATTCCCGGATCTAACCGAACCACTCCCTGAACTTGATTTCAGTGTTCTCCCCTTCTAAGTTAGGAGAATTCGATTTTGAGGTCTCTGATTTGGATTGCCATGAGTTTGAGCCTTCTGATTTAGATTTCTCTGAGTTTTCTCCTTCATCTTGCGTAATCGAAGTTGTATTTGAGTTGGAAGAGGATTTTTGTTCACCATCTGAACCCGAACTACCCCTGTTCGAATTTGAATCTGATTTTCGTTCACTCATTGAACTTGGATTACCCCCATTTGAATTGGAATCTGAATCATCGCATTGTTTCTCTGAAACTACTCTTTCCGTTTCCATTGGTGGTGTTTGTTTAAAACCCTTCTAAACCTTCACCTTTTTCCATTGTGGTGGTTAGCGGCGGTGGTGAACTCTTGTGAACAACGCCTCTCCATGTTTGAACCATTGGGAATGACCAAAAATTTGATGTGAAAGGAAGCATTGGTCTGAAATGGGGTTGAGGTTGCGAAATTAAAGAGGGAAGAATGGATTAGGGCTCTTTAAAGAGAAGAGGAAGAAAGTAGTTGACGGTGGATGGAGAGTAATCGATCAAATTTTTGAGAGAGGAAGGGGAAGAGTTTTTTTTGAGAATTTGGGTTTTGATTTTGATGGTGAAGAATTGGGGATTGATTAATGCCCGTGATTTTTGTTTGAAGGGTGAATATAAGTGGTTAAGCCAATTTGGGTAAATTTGGGTGAACTTCAAATATGTCAAGTGGAGCCCAATATTCTCATTTATGCTCACTGCTCACAAAATTTTGGATTCTTCCCATGTCTAGGCCTATAAAAATAACACATTTATCAGTGAATTGGTGAAGACAATTGCACAATAAAATAAAATGAAATTGAAACATGAGATTAAATGGAATAATTAACAAGGTGTGAAAGTGCATTACGAAGACTACTTTTCCACTATTCATTAATTTTCCAAATAATCTACTTTATTGAAATTAAACAACGAAACTGAAAAAAAAATACTAATCTTAAGTAAATTAAATTAAAAGGGATAACGTAGTGCTAGTTTATAGTCTCAACTAGACTTTGTGTTAGGATTCGTTAGTGCTCTTGAATTCGATTGCCCAATGCAACCTCATCGACTTGTGCTTCAAATCCTTCATAGAACGGTTTTAGATGATGTCCATTAACCTTGAATACTTTCCTTGTATCAAAACTTTTGATTTCTACAGTACCATGAGCAAAAATGTTAGTAACCATAAAAGGTCATATCCATCTAGTTCTCAATTTCCTAGGAAACATTTTCAAATGTGAGTCATACAATAAAACCTTCTGCCCAGTTGAAAACTCTTTTCTACTAAAAAATTTATCATGAAAATGTTTAGTTTTATCCTTGTAGATTTTAGAGTTTTCATAAGCATCATTTCTTATTTCTTCTAGCTCCTGAATTTGCAATTTACGATTCTCACTAGCAATATCCAAATCCAAATTGCATTGTTTCACAGCCCAATACACCTTGTGTTCAAGTTCAACCGGTAAATGACATGCTTTCTTGTATACAAGATGAAAAGGAGACATACTTGACGGGGTTTTGTAAGTAATCTGGTAAGCCCAAAGTGCATCTTCCAGTTTATCACTCAAATCTTTTCTATTTGGATTAACAATCTTTTCAAGGATTGATTTGATTATCCGATTAGAACTTCAGCTTGTCCGTTCGTTTGGGGGTGGTATGCGGTAGAGGTGCAATGAGTTACTTCGAATTTCTTAAAAAGGGATATAATGGTCTTGTTGTAGAAATGAGTTCGCCTGTCACTAATGATAGCTCTAGGCATGCCAAACCTGTTGAAAATGTTAGTCTTAAGGAAACCTACAACCACTTTAGCATCGTTAGTTCTTGTTGCCTTAGCTTCGACCCATTTCGAAATATAATCAACTACAACTAATATATAAACATTGCCATTTGATGGGGGAAAAGGTCCCATGAAATCCATGCCCCATATATAAAAAATTTCACAAACTAGGATCGAATTAAGTGGCATTTGGTTCTTTTGAGACAAATTTCTAGATTTTTGACAATCTATGCAAGTTTTGCAAAACAGATAAGAATCACGGTGAATACTAGGCTAATAGAAACCGGACTCTAAAACTTTTCGATCTATTCTATCGGGTCCAAAATGACCTCCACATGCTGCATAATAACAGAATTTAAGAATGGATTCAACTTCATGTTCATTGATACAGTTACTAATGATTTAGTTAGAATAATGTTTCCAAAGATACAGCTCATCCCAAACATAATATTTAGCATGCTTTTTTATTTTATCCATTTCATTCCTAGACAAATAATGAGGTAAAACTCCAGTAGCTAAATAATTGGCTAAATCCGCATACCATGGTTCTTGAATAGAAATTGAAAGAACAAACTCATTTGGGTATTCTTCTCCAATTAGGATGGATTCGTCTGAAATTGGCAGCCTGCTTAAGTGGTTAGCCACTAAGTTCTCTGATCCTTTCTTGTCTCAAATTTCTATGTCGAATAGCAAGAGTATCCACCGAATTAAGGGCGGTTGGCCTCCTTTTTCTTCATTAGGTATTTGAGAGCAGCATGTTCAGACTAAACATATACTTTAGCACCTAACAAATATGGATGAAATTTTTCTAAAGAAAATATGACTGCCAAAGCTCCTTCTCTATTGTCTAATAATTTTGTTGAATGCTATCCAACATTCTTGAAGCGTAATAGATAACATGTGGATCTTTTCCATGTTGTTATCCAAGTACTACACACACAGCCTGATTGGTAGCCTCACACATTATCTCGAATGGCAGATTCTAGTTCGATGGCTGAATAATTAGTGTTGTGACTAACATCTCTTTTTGCAATAGTCTAGAAAGGGGTTCGGCAATTTTTGAAAATGATTTAATGAACCTTCGATAAAATCCTTCATGACCAAGAAATGAATGAACTTCTCGTACAGATACAGGGTAAGGTAAAGACTTCACATTGTCGATCTTAGCCTTATCAACTTCAATTCCACATTTGGAAATAATATAGCCCAAAATCAATCCTTGATTTACTATAAAATGTCATTTCTCATGATTCAAGACCAAATCATTTTTCAAACATCGTTTCAAAACTTTTGTGAGGTTCACTAGACATTCATAAAAAGAATTACCATAAATAGTGAAATCATCCATAAATACCTCAATGATGTTTTCTACAAAATCTGAAAATATACTAACCATACATCGTTGAAATGTGGCGGGTGTGTTACAAAGCCCAAACAACATTCTTTGAAAGGTAAAAGTCCCAAACAAACATGTAAATGTCATTTTTTCTTGATCTTCCAAAGCTACTGGGATTTGATAAAATCCTGTATATCCATCTAAACTACAAAAATGTGATTTTCCTACTAATCGTTCTAACATTTGGTCAATAAAAGGTAATGGGAAATGATCTTTACGAGTAGAAGCATTTAATTTACGATAATCAATGTACATTCTCCACCCCGTTCTGAACTCGGGTTGGAATAAACTTACCATCTTCATCTCGTATCACCATTATACCTGTCTTTTTCGGAATGATGTGGATTGGACTCACCCACTGATTTTCTGATATGGGGTATATTATGCCTGCGTCTAGCAGTCACAGTATCTCCTTCTTCACCACTTCCATCATTGGTGGGTTCAATCATCTTTGGCTTTCTCTCGTTAGCTTGCTGTTCGTCTCTACGAGGATTCGATGCATACACGTGGAGGGACTTATATTAGCAATGGTCCACCCTATGGCACTTTTCTGTTCTTTCAAAACCTTGACTAATTCTATCTCCTCCCAACTTTGAATTTTATTTAAAATTATCACCGGTAATATTTCTCCCTCACCAAGATAGGCGTACTTTAAGTGATCCGGTAGTGATTTTAACTCTAATTCAGGTGCCTGCATAATAGAAAGAGGAAGTTTAGCATGAGAATTTGGCAAATCAATTTGGGGACTCTCTTTTAAAATAGGAGGGCTACCTCTTAATTCACTTTCTATTTCAAATAAACACTCTTTAAGCACAATCAAATCATTCAAAGCATTCATGTCATCTTCACACAAAACCACATTCAATTCATCCACATAATTAGTTTCAAAAACTTTCTACACTAAAGGTTCAATTGCATCGATTTGGCACACACTAGATACATCAAGCGGATTTCTCATAGTTTCATACATATTAAACTTAACAACCTCTCCATCAAACATCTATCTTAGTTCTCGCTGTAGTTAAAAATGGTCTTCCTAACAAAATATCATGGGCTTTTGGAGACATGTCATCTTCTATATGAACCACATAAAATTCTACAAGAAAAATCAATATGTTCACTTCAACTAAGACGTCTTCTAATAAACCATTGGGATACACCATTGAACTATCCTCCAATTGAATTACCGCACTTGTTTCTTTTAAAGATCTAACTTTTAAAGCTTCAAAAACAGAAAATGGTAAACTATTAATCGAGGCTCCCAAGTCACATAAAGCCTTACCAATTCTAACATTGCCAATTTTACAAGGAATCATGAACATACCTCGATCTTGGCATTTTGGTGGTATACTTCATTTAAAGATGGCAGAGACATTTTCATTGACACTTACCTTTTGGAACCCTTATAGCTTTCTCTTGTTAGTGCAATTCCTTCAAGAATTTTGCATATCGCGGCACCTATTTAATCACATCAAGAAAATGAATATTTACCTCCACTTTGCGTAAAAAGCCTTGAGGATTTCCTTCTCATTGTGATCCTTTTTAGATTTAGCAAATCTCTCAAGAAAAGGTGGCTGTATGACAATAGGCTCTGGATTAGTAGCTTTCTTTTCCTCTGAAGATTCTAATTTTTACTCTATAATTTCAACTTCTGGTTCCAGCTTATCACTTACCTTGTGCCCATAGTTTATCTCTTAGGGTTCATTCTACAAAACTTTCCCATTTCTCAAAGTTAAAGCATTAACATTCTGTTTTGGGTTTACCTCAGGTTGGGATGGTAACCATCCTTGGGACTCCAGCTTTCTAGGGGAAAATGCTATTTGAGAGACTTGTGTTTCCAAATTTTGGAACCTTGTGTTGCTAGCTTGCTAAATTTTTTCAATGTTAGCAATCAAAGTTTTCATAGCATCTTCGAGGGAGTTACCTGAATTGTCTCTGTTTAAGTTCCTTTGCGGTTGAAATTGACCTTGATTCTGAAAGTTTGTTATTTCGATGCATAGTGCAAATTGGGATGATCTTTCCAACTGGGGTTGTATGTGTTTGAGTAGGGATCATATCGCCTTTAGGGCTGATTTTGATAACCAATCACATTCACATGTTCTTCATCTTGAAGTGTTGGGCATAACTCAGTTGGGTGAGTTGTTTGAGTGAAAATACAACATACTTTGGCTTGCTTATATTGCCCTGCTACCAGCCCTTACACCATAACAGTTAGTTCAGAAATTTGGGATTGCAGGGAGTCATTACTTATTGCATTTACGTATGCCTTCGAATTAGTTATTTCATTAAATTGTTGGGCATTTGCTACCATTATCGATATTTGTTCCCTAGCAGCTCGTGGAGTTTTTTTTGACAATGGCACCACCGCTTGTAGCATCCATCAATTTAGCTTCGATAGGTAGAAGTCCTTGGTAAAAATATTGAATCAGCAGCTGCTCTGTGACACCATGTTGTGGGCACGATGCGCACATTTTCTGGAATCTTCCTGAATACTCGTACAACTATTCAAAAGCCTTTTGTTTGATCATGCAAATATCCCTTCTGATTTGCGCAGCTCGGGTTACTAGAAAGAATCGCTCAAGGAATTGCCTAGCCATTTCGTCCCATGTTTGAATGCTCCAGGATGAAAGATAATAGAGCCAATCTTTCATTGTGTCTACAAGTGAAAAAGGGAAAACTCTTAGCTTAATTTGATCAATAGCAACAGTTTGTGGCTTCATGCCTAAACAAACAACATGAAATTCTTTTAAGTTTTTATAAGGACCCTCATTTTCCCTTCCATGAAAAGTGGGTAAAAGGTGGATTAAACCCGATTTGAGTTCTAGTGGGGCAGCAAGATCTTCATAAACAACACAAAGTGGTGCTTGATCGATTGGGATGGCATGAAGGTCTTCGAGAGTTCATTCATCAGCCATGGTTTCTAGTTTTGTAATGTTAGGAGCTTTCTCTTCTTCGTCGAAACGGGCAGATTCTTCATCCTTGGAATCGGATTGAACGAGGCATCCAAAGGTTGAGGCAAGTTTAAGCACCTTGATCTCTTTTCTCAATCTCTTGGCAGTTTTCTCAATTTCTTTGTCGAACTGCAATTTGCCTGTACCAGAAGATCGAATCATTTAACTAAATAAAATATTACAAAATTAATTAAAACTCTCCCCGGCAACGGTGCAAAAAATTGGCGAGTGTCAAATCCGCCAAGTTAGTATCCTACTCGAAGAATTTGTAGCAATGGAAGTAGGGTCGATTCCACAAGAAGAGTTATAATTACATAAAAATTATTGTGTTTATAAATTTGAAAATACTTAAAAGTCAAAAGGGGGGTTTTGATGAGTTGATACTTGATTGAAATAATAAAAAAACAAGATTAATTAAAATTTGTAAGAAAATCAATTGATGAAATTATCCAATCAAAGGCGTAATTCACACGGGTTCAAAAATATTCCAAATTGAATTTTACTAAACCGATTACAGTTACCAAAAAACGCTCCTAGCAACCAATTTTCCCTTAATTTTAAATCAATCAAGAGACCCTTTATGATTGATCCTAACTAAACCATAGTACTTTGGAAACATTCCTTAGTTCTAACTTGTTAATTGCATTAAGAACTAGGAAGAACCGATTTAAACCAATTTGTCAAGACGCTTCACTCGTTTAAGTAAGATTGTTTATTTCTTAACATAGAAAATCTTAATTTGAAATTATACAAATCAATCGGACAATTACGGATCAAATTGATTTGTATGTCAACAATGAGTTCTTTCGATTGAAACAATGTTGACTTTTTGCAACAATCAGTAGAGTCAAAAGAAACTTTATAAGCTGAAATAAAAAAATAGCAAAAATCAATTATAAGAGAATAAGAACAATTAGGCCTCACAAGTGAAAGAAACAAGAGCAGAATTAACCTTTGATTGGAAAAAGAGTATCAGCAAGACATGATTTTGAGCAAACAAAAATGATATAATTAGTACGCAATCTCTTTGTCTTTTTAACTAAAACAAGTACTCCTTAAATAGATAAAATAATCTAACAATAAAAGTAATGGAAAATTCCATTATTGTTCCATGTTCTTCACTAATTGCCATGTAACTCGGTTGAGGCCATGAACTTTTCAAAACTATTTCTCCATCATGGGATTTCATCAAATTGGGATTAATCAACTGAAGAAATGGACCAGCCACGTTCTTTACCAAATTAGCAGCATTAAAAATGGATTACAGCTCAGATTCATTAATACTGTGCTCACAGAACATTTCCCAGTAGTGAAGACCAATTCCATGTTCAAGTCATTTAGTTCCATTCCACCTCTACTACTCCATTTTTTACTTTTTCTCCATCTCACACTCCAAGTTTAATCAACAATTGACTTTTTTTAATAAAGCCAAAACATAACCACAACTTAACCAAATTTCAGATAATAATCCACAAACAAAGCATAGATAAGATAAATAAAATGCATAAAATACATTCTAATAAGTACCCATATACTTTTCAAATTATTGCATACCAAAGTTTAGGGGCAAGCTATCTTCATTCGCAATCATCGGCTGCCTTGTGTATGTGTTCATTAGATGACCACCATGAGTGGCCAAGAACTGTTGCCACAATTCTACCATGCCTGGTTGTTGGTGGATGACGTTCCTAGTGTTCAGATAAATATCGTATTGCCCTTGGGGGAGGGACGTGAAATTGGTCAGCTGCGAGGTAGCCTAGAATTGTGAGGCAAATGGTGCACTCTAATTAGGAATGGATTATTGAGCCACTCCTTGATAAAAAGGTCCTAGTGTGAACATTGGCTAACCAAGATAACTTTGTCTTGCCCCGAACTGGTACAAGGCAGAAGGAGCTGGGGGCACCATGTGTGAGGTGGGAGTCCCCTATTTCATGCCGTCTAATCGGATTACCATTGTTAAGGGTGACCTTTGGGTTGGACACCACATTCTGAGCTCTCCTAGTGTGTTGGCGAATAAGCGATGCTAGTTGTTCATTGTTGGCAAAGGCATTCAAGGCAGTTTCAATCTTCAACCTCACCGATGACTGATGTGTCTGTTGAGAGTTTTATCCCATAAAGATAGGGTGATCTTCACCCACACCTTCTTTTTGTGGATTGGCCATGAAAGACGCACATTGAACTAAATCTGAATCAGAACCTGAGTCCTCACTTGAGTTAGTGTACGGAACCCCGTCCAGATTAGCCATGATTGGAGAAACATAAACCAGGCAGCGAGTAGCCCTTTTCCAAGCCCCCTTTCGATACACAAGTAGAAGATCAAACCATGCATTTGGGATTTATGAAATTATTCTTGATGCGAAAATGAGTGAGACGTTCAATGTTATGGATGCATTTAAAGAGGTTAGCTTGCCATGATGTGAGATAAATAGTATGCTTGTCAATCCATTTGAAACAAACATGTTAGTTATTTGGTAAAAATAAGAACAGGTGGAAGTGAAAATCTAACACCTGGTGTTGGATTTGAGATTTGTATGATGTCTGTGTGACATTGTAACATGAATGGTGTATATGAAGTGACCAAATTACATTGTTGTAATATGTCAATAATTTGAGATTTCGTACTATGACTAGATCTTATGGAATGAGGAAGTCAAAATTATTCTAGGTATGAGTGTGACATACCCTGATGAAATGAAAATAACCACTATATGTAGCTATTGAATGAATGATTTGGTTATTTTACCCAATTAGGGCGGAGTTTCAGATGCTTGTGTGGTCATCACTATTTGAGGGTATGTGGTGATGTACGAATCATTGCCCCGTGTGGGCGGATGGCTCGGGTATTAAGCATATGACCTTGAAGATTTGATAAGGTAAGATTTTTTTTACATAAGTTCATCCCATGTGGGCTTAGGTTTGGATTTAAGTAGGGACATCATGTGATTTAGGAAAATGGTTTGGGTAAGTATTCACCCCGTTTGGGCTATGTGGTATATGTGATTGCCCCATGTGGGCTATGAGTCGGACATCGAGTGGTCATCTTAAAGATGATGTTTGGGATATGTTATTGCCCATTATGGGCTAAGTCGGATGTCAGGTGGACATCAAGCAGTAAAAGAAAGGTATGTTTGCCCTGTACAGGCTAGTAGCCAGATGTCAAATAGACATCTTACTGAAAAAGGGTAAGTGATGTTTCTAAGCGATTTTATTTTGTCCTATGGCGACACGATCTCAAGTGTTATGTTACATTATATTAACATTATGAGTGAGTGCATTCGAGTGTCTGCACTAAGATTTGTGGTTAGCATGACATTTGTACAATAATAAGTACGTAGCACAAAGCATGCAACGTCCCAACTTCCAACCATACAACTCTCGCACGTAGGGCATTTGGCTAGTCTCTATCCTAAGTTTGGTTCATCTTAGTACCATGAAGATACTAATGAGCACACCTGCAAGAAAAATATAATGCATGGACATTTGTTGGGTAACACCCTAGAGAAAATGTCTATGGTTTATTTACATGACGTTTGTAAATGGGTTGTTGATGTAGAAGGTTCTTGTTACACTAAAATACACTCCAAGCCTCTCTCCAAAGGGTTCTAACGAGGGAGGTACATGCGATATGGCAACAAGTGCTCCACCTGCTCAAGTACTATCTTTTCTCATGGAGGTAGATTAGTACAAGAGAAAGCTTCGCGGTAATAGGGGTACCTTAGTCTTACGGGCTAATCCCTTCTATTACAATGCAAAATTTATGAATATGTCATAATTAAGAAAATACAGAGTAAAGTGATCAATAATTTTCAACACTTATCCAAAATCTAAAACCTTTAAAAAATAAGTTTTTAGAAAAATCCCCAACAAAGTCGCCACTGTGAGCGGATGACACAGAGTGGTGGGCAGAGAGCGCGTGGAGATGATAGGTGTAGTCTACCGAGGTGTTTAGTTGAAAATATAAATGAACCAGATCGGGGACCCGAAAAGGTTTGAAAGAGAAACCGAAAATATTTTTAGATTGGTCAAACCCAAATCCACTATCTCTTAATGTAGAGTCGCTACTTGGATTAGCTCTTATAGGAATTAGAGTCCCGTGAGGCTTTACATCCGGGGGACGGCTCACTAAGATACAGAGATTCGAGTTCGGGATAAGTTGCTTATTTCTTATTGGATCACATTAAATTACATCTATAGAAAACCGTGTTTCTTATTTGTGCATATTCGCACTTATGTCATTTTTGAGTTGTAATGTATGATTTAAGTTGTATGCGGTAAGCAGTAAATCCATACATAAAATAGTAAATAAATGTGGAAAAGTAAAGATTAAAGATTACATGGCATTGGGGGATGCAACCGCCCGCCTAATCTATTAATTACATTTCCCAAAAAAATAATAATTAAAATTGCGACAACTGAAGGAAAATAAAACCTAGACATACATCTAACCTGCATCCACAAGGGTTAGCAAAGGTATATCACAACAATTACAAATTTGATCAATTTAATTTTGGCGAGGCCCGTATGGCCTAATTAAAACATCGATGATTTAAAGTTCTTATTTAGAAATTAAACAATTTATTTTATTTACAAGTATGTTGGTCATTTTTATTTAGTAAAAATGATATCATGGCAAAAGGTGAGGTCTGTTATCTAGGAATAATTTGTATTCCCTTTGTGGGGGTTGTGGAACCCAAGTTAATAGTTTTCAAAGTACTGAGTAGTTTTGGAAATAGCAAGCTGACTAGGATAGTGAAATTAATTGAATAGTAAGTAGACTCTTAATTAATAAAGCTAACTTGAGTTTATTCAAGGGAGAATAACTCAGTATTGTTGGATGATTAATTAAGTTATGACTTAGAGTAAGAAAAGCTGAGTCTATGCTGAGTATTACATAGTTTAGAATTATCTCACTCAGCTATTGCTGAGTCTCTACTTTTATTAAAACCACATTTTATTTGACACGTAGAGATGTAATGACACATGTGCTACTAACGTTGTCTATGATGGAACATAATATTCTTTTATTGCTTTTTAGGGTAAAAGGCACTGAAATTAAGAAAGATTCTTGTGGTCCTCACAACGTTAAAAATGTCAGTACGACTGTTAGAGATTCCTTGCTACAGTCCAAGAAAAAGGAATTTCTGTTATGCGCCGAGTCTAAAGTGTTTCTGCGCGATTCTGCCAACGTTAGCAAGGTCATCCAACAAGAAGACTCCACATTGCAATATAGCTCACCTCTCTTAGATCCAGATTACTTAAAGATAAACGAGAATTTGTCAACGTAATTTTATCACGCTTCAACGTCAAATTCCTATCTCTAAACATCCTGGAATCTGTCTCCAACGAGAAGATTCAAAGATTAAAAGAGATGAGATATTGAAGATCAGTGATCTCGTAAAGTTTGCAAGGGCTAATTCTCAAAGCTTCAAAGTATAAATAGAAGACTAGAGCAGACGTTCAAACTTGGTGAATCACCTCAAATTTCTTAAAAGCTAAAATGCTGCGCAAATTACTCTAGCTACCAAAGAAATTCCATCACAAGCAATCAGCAATCATCAAAAGTCTTATCTGTTTGTAATAGAGAGAAATAGCTTAGATTAACATTATAAGGATTCAACGTTTCTATAAGTTGAATTCAGTTCGTAATTTTATATTGATCTGTATGTCAGTTTGGAAAGGGTACCCAAACAAAGTTGAGCGATGGTTAGAAAGGAAGGTACTTTCTGTAATTGTGTCTAGCCATTGTAGAGTGGGATTCTCAGCACTCTTACAGATTTACTATAGAGTGGGATTCCAAGAAGAGCACTATCTAGGAGGCTCATAATCTTAAGACCTACAGCTATGATGAGCTGATAGGCACCTTGCTAACTCATGAGATGTCTCTGAGGAAATACTCAGATGACTCCAAGAGGAATCAGGGCAAGGAGGGCCAAGCCATTGTCCTTAAATTAGATTCATCTGATGAGTCCACTAGCTGCGACTTTGATGAGCAAATGGCTCTTCTGACCAGGCATTTCAAACACTTTATTAAGGATAGGAAATTTAATAGCAAGAAGAAGTTTCCTGCTAAAATCAAGTCAACTCAGCACCGACATGGAGCTCAGGAAGGACCAAAGAAGGAGCACAACAAAGATATCAAGTGCTTTGGGTGTGGAGAAAAAGGCCACATCCAGTCAAGCTTTCTAAAGGCGAAGAAGGACAGGTTCAAGAAGAGGTTCTCCAAGAAAAATGAGGCACTTGCTGCCACTTAGAGCGACTCAGAAGAATCTTCATCATCTGATGAAGAAGCTACTAACTTGGCCAACCTCTCCTTGATGGCCATAGAGAATAGAGGTGAAGGCTCCGCATCTACATCCGGTAGAGATCATACCGCTATCAACTCTAAAGTTGAGCGTGATAAAGGAAAAGCTCCTCAAACTGAGGTAATGAAAAACATCCAAGAGATAGTGAGGAGAAGTGATGATTTGGAAGATACTAATGCTTCCTTATCGCTTGATATCCACTTTCTTCAAGAAAAAGTTGAGTATCAAGAATGTTCTATTAGCATGCTCACTAAACAATTAGATGAGTTTGACTGTTGAGATAATGGCTTTAAAGAAGAAAGAGGTCCTCCTCTAGCTAACAATCAAACTCAGAGTAACCAAACTTGTAATTCTAAGAGGAAAAAATCCTCTAAACAGAAGAAAGCGAGCCAGCACAAACCAAAAATGATTTGCGATTATTGTGGGAAAGCTGGACATGTCATAGTTCTTTGTTGGTATAAAAATGGTTATTATGATGAGTACGATTGGTTAAACCTAAGCATTGCTACCAATGGAGGACCCAGCTCGAAAGCATGGGTACCTAAGAAAACATAATTGTTTTGTAGGTGAGCCTTAGATCCGCTGATGACTCTCGAATGTGGTATTTGGATAGCGGATGCTCAAGGTATATAACGGGAGATGAAAGCCAGTTCATCTCATTGGAGAGCAAAAGAAATGGAAGTGTCAATTTTGGAGAGAACCAGAATGGCAAGATTGTAGGCTGTGGTACTGTTAGTGTCTCTCCTTCAATCGAAGAGGTTTCTCTGGTCAAAGGTCTGAAGTTCAATCTGCTTAGTGTAGCCTAGCTCTACAATAAAGGTAGGAAGGTTATGTTTGACTCAGCAGGATTCTCAGTTATTGACTATAAGACTGACTAAGCTATACTCTTTGCTCTCAGGATCAATAATGTCTATATGATTGATTTATCCCCTAGCTCCTGATCACAAGGTTTTGACTTTACTAATTTAGAGGGCTTATATTCATTGATGAAGCCAAAAACCTTATTCCCCACTTCTCTACCGATAAGATAAAAGTTCAAAATATGAATAGGTGTTGTCTATACCACTTAACTAAATAGAAAAATGGTGACCATTGCAAGTATACAGTTTCGATGTAGTTTTAAAAGATATCGATCCTATGGGGAAGAAATTTGGTTCCTAAGACCAACTAGAGTTATGGAACTAACAAAATAAGATAATTTGTATTAGAGGGTTGGAAGATTTGTAAGATAGGCTTAGTACGGCTCGCTCTCACATAACCATATTTAGCAAGTTACCACTCCAAAAATGTTGGCTCACTAAACAGCATTATAATCACTGATCTAGTGATTATACACAATCTTGTTAACCCCGAAATCAATCTTAAAGTTAACCCAAAAGCATATAACTTGATTAATATAAATGACGCAAGATGAAATACTCGTTATGACACATGGACATATCATAAACTTCGAAATAGAAAGTATAAGCAGAAAAAAAGTAAAGTTGTAAGGTATGCAAGTGAAAGCTAAAGTTGATCAAATCGTATCCACTCTTTAATGGGAGTCATCAATTTCGGCAATTCCTGCTCTACTTTGAATTCAGTCTCAACTCATATAGAACCTCCTCTAGGATTCTATTCTTTGTAAAATTTTGAATAAAAGAATGTTGAAGAATGAAAACTTTTATTGATAAGTGCTTTGCAATTACACTCATACAACAAAGGCTCGAATTTGGGTAGAAATATAGTTATCGAAATACGAATCAAATCAATTATACATTTTTCTCCCTAAGACTTTGAACGTAGTGAAATCTATACTATTTTCACTCTCTATATACACACACACATTTTCTTCATCTACCATGCCATGCACCATATAACCCACACACGAAATTGGTTGATTTAATCCTCTATTTAAAGAGTGTGAAAGGTTGCGTCTATCCAAACGAAGAGTTGTGTCTATTGGCGAAGAGTTGCATCACTTCACTGTGATTGGATGCAAAGTCTTATCTTTATCCACAATGGAAAGGCACCACCTTTTCATGATTGGTTGACTTCCAAAAGGTGTCTTTTCATCTGGTAGTCGATGGAGGTTGATAGTGGTTGATCGTTGTTTTTTGGCGGTTGGTAGTTGATAAGAGATAACAAATAATCGTCACAAGTCACTATCACGAATCCCGTGTCACAATCATGAACATTGGTTGGCAGTTTTCTATTTATGAAGAGTGACAAGTTGTGACCGCAAATAGGTGTCATGACCGTGAAATGTCATTTCTTAATGATTCTTCTTTGCAACTTTGCCGATCTTTGACAACTTCGATCCTAAGCCAAATCCTTGTGTTCCATGCTTCTTTTTGCACCTTTTTCACTCTTTTTACATAGAATACCACTTTTGATCATTTTACTCCCAAGATTCACCTAGTTTCTGCATTTGCATAAAAAACAACTACATACCACATGAAATCTTTTTTATGAAGTATAAAATGAAACAAAACCATATAGTTTTATAATTGAAAATGTCATGATAATAAGTGTAAATATACACTTATCACACCCCCACACTTAACTTTTGCCTTGTCATAAGGTAAACACAATAGAAGTGTATAAAGTAGTATTCAAGTTCATATCTCATTTGGCGAAAAACTGTTGTAGTGAGTACCACATTCCCATATTGCATAAAATTCAAGTAAAATTTCAAAATTTCCCACAAATTAGTAATGTGCAATTTATATAGTTCAGTTGCATACCTTTACTCTTAATGGAGGGTTAACAGAATTGCATCTTCATATAAGTGTTATATGCTTACTCGAAAGTTTCCTTCTCTCAAGTATAGTATCTATAAAGGAAAAAATGAGCACACTTTGGAAAGTTTGATCTCAAGGCATTTTTAGGCAACCTAGGATGCTAAAAACACTCTTAGTGGTTGCATTTTATGCTCCATACCACTCTCCCCTTTTTATAGTGGTTGCATTTTATGCTCCATACCACTTTCTCTCATTTTTTAAGCATATGTTTTTGAAGTACAAATTTGTACTTTTCACCCATTTTTTGTGCTATGCTACTTTTTCTTTTTTCACTCATTGAATGGTTGCAGTTTCTGCTCCCTACCATTCCTCACCTTTTGCATAACTCATTGGTTATTATCTCTTTCTTTTGATTTTTCTCTCTTAATACCCTCATCCTTTATTAATCCTTCTATTTCTTTAATTTTTAGAATTAATACCATAGTCTCCTAGTATTTGATCTCTAGAACACACTTGCCTTCCCTAGTAACGGTGCCAAAAACTTGATCGCAAGTTTTTGACTTTACTAATTTAGAGTGCTTATATTCGGTGATGATGCCAAAAACCTTGGTCCCCACTTCTCTACCTATAAGATAAAAGTTCAAAATATGAACAAGTGTTGTCAATACCACTTATCTAAATAGAAAAATGGTGACCACTGCAAGTATACAGTTTCGATGTAGTTTTAAAAGATATCGATCCCATGGGGAAGGAATTCGATTCTTGAGACCAACTAGAGTTACGGAACTAACGAAATAAGATAATTTGTATTGGAGGGTTGGAAGATTTGTAAGATAGGCTGATGAATAGATAGATGTATGAACAGACTAGAGAAAATGTAAAATATATAGATATTCCCTAAGAACAAGTATAGTAGAGAAAAACATGCAAAATCATCAAGAATATTTCATACACTAAATAACTTCAACAAATATGGTTCTGGACGCCCTAATATTCAATAATTCATCGAAGAGCAACACATGAGATGACTTTTCTAAATCTAGGGTAAATTAATTATGACACTTATAAGAACCTGGATAACAATATTACTATGCTTAGTACGGGTCTCTCTCACATAGCCATACTAAGCAAGTTACCACTCCAAAAATGTTGGCTCACTAAACAGCCTCATAATCACTGATCTAGTGATTATACACAATGATCTTGTTAACCCTGAAATCACTCTTAAAGTTAACTCGAAAGCATATAACTTGATTAATATAAATAACACAAGATGAAATACTCGGTATGACACATAGACATATCATTAACTTCAAAATAGAAAGTATAAGTTAAAAACAAAGTAAAATTGTAAGGTATGTAAGTGAAAGCTAAAGTTGATCAAACCATATCCACTCTTTAATAGGAGTCGTCAATTCCCGCAATTCCTGCATCTACTTTGAATTTGGTCTCGACTCGTACAAAACCTCCGCTAGGATGCTATTCTTTGTGAATTTCTAATAAAAGAATGTTGAAGAACGAAAAATTTTATTGATAAGTGCTTTGCAATTACACTCATATAACAAATGATCAAATTTGTGTAGAAATATAGTGATCGAAATAGGAATCGAATCACTTATACATTTTTCTCGCTAAGACTTTGAATGTAGTGAAATCTATACTATTTTCACTCTCTATCTATACACACACGTTTTCTTCATCTACCATGTCATGCACCATATAACCCACACACGAAATTGGTTGATTGAATCCTCTATTTATAGAGTGTGAAAGGTTGCATCTATCCAAATGAAGAGTTGTGTCTATTGGCGAAGAGTTGCATCACTTCATTGTGATTGGATGCAAAGTCTTATCTTTATCCATAATGGAAAGGCACCTTTTTCATGATTGGTTGAATTCCAAAAGGTGTCTTTTTGTCTGGTAGTTGATGGCGGTTTATAGCGGTTGATCCTTGTTATCTAGCGGTTGGTAGTTGATAAGAGATAACAAATAAAAATCACAAGTCACAACTGCGAATCCCATGTTACGATCGTGAACATTGGTTGGCAGTTTTCTATTTATGAAGAGTGATAAGTCACGACCACGAATTGGTGTCACGACCGTGAAATGTCATTTCTTTATGATTCTTCTTTTCAACTTTACCGATCTTTGACATCTTCAATCCTAAGCCAAATCCTTGTGTTCTACGCATCTTTTTGCACCTTTTTCACTCTTTTTACATAGAATTCCACTTTTAATCATTTTACTCCCAAGATTCATCTAGTTTCTGCATTTGCATAAAAAACAACTACAAACTACGTGAAATCTTTTATATGAAGTATAAAATAAAACAAAATCATATCATTTTATGATTAAAAATGTCATGATAATAAGTGTAAATATACACTTATTAGCTCCACTAACATTTGTCTTGTATCTAAGGAGGATAATTCATGGCTTTAGCATAGAAGGTTGGGTTTTATTAATATGAGCATTCTTTCCAAACTGGCCAAAAAGTAATTAGTTGTGGGTTTACCCAATATCAGCTTTGAAAAGGATATGCTTTGCTTGTCAACTTGGTAAGAAAGTTAAGAAATCATTTAGATCAATAGATCACGTAGTAACTAAGTGACTGTTGGAGTTACTACACCTTGGTCTTTTCAGCCCAATTCAGCCTATGAGCTTGGGTAGTAAGAGGTACTCATTGGTGGTAGTAGATGACTTTACAAAATTCACATGGGTAGTCTTGCTGAGTAGCAAAGACGATGACTTATGAATCTTTTATCAAGCTCAGTAAAAGGTTAATGAACGAAATTGGAGATAAAATCTATAGAATTGAAGTGATCATGGATGTGAATTCAATAATTTCCTTTCCAAAGTTCTGTTCAGCGCATGGCATTGACCACAACTTCTCTTCACCTCATACGCCTCAATAAAATGGGGTTGTAGAAAGGAAGAATAAAATAATAGTTGAGATGGCTCGATCCATGCTGAGTGATAACAATCTACCAAAGTAATTTTTGGGAGAAGTTGTTAACACAGCCTGTTATATCTTGAATCGGGTTTTAATTCGCCCAATTCTTGAGAAAACACCCCATGATCTTTAGCGAGGGCGCAAGCCTAAGACTGGTCACCTCAGATCTTTTGGGTGTAAGTGCTATATTCTTAACACCAAAGAGAAATTAGGAAAGTTAGATCCTAAGTCTGATGAAGGTATCTTTTTGGGATACTCAACTAATAGTAGGGCATATAGAATATATTTCAAGCGTACCAGCCTTTTATAGGAGTCTATGCATGTAGATTTCGATGAAACTAACATTGCAGAAAGACATCCCTCTGATGAAGATGAAGGAGTTCCTCAGTTTTCAAATCAACTCAGTATGCCACAAGCTGTGCTACCCTACTCAACACAGGAGCCCCCAGCTAAGGAAGCCAAAGATGAAGATGAAGGTCTTTCTATCAACTTCAACGATGGCGAAGATCAACCTCCACCTCAGCATCCAGTTATCGATCCTCCAACAGTTGACCCGAGTCTTCCAAGAGAGATTAGAGTTCATCGCAACCATTCGTTAGACATCATAGTTGATGATGTTCATAATCCTATGATGATGTGAGGCTAGCTCAGTTGGATGATGAGTCATCCAGCCTTCATTTCATTGATCGAACCCAAGAAGTTTGAAGATGCAGAAGGAGATGATTTTTGAATGATCGTCATGCAAGAGGAATTGGATCAGTTCAAGCGTAATGATGTTTGGGATCTAGTTCCTCAACTTAAAGGGAAATAAATTATCAGTACCAAATGGGTTTTTAAGAACAAGCTAGATGAAGATGGCATTGTTGTCAAGAACTAGGCCAGACTTGTTGCTCAAGGCTACTATTAGCAAGAAGGAATCAACTATGATGAAACCTATGCTCCAGTAGCCCAGCTCGAAGCCATTCGAATCCTTTGTGCTTTCCCATCTCATATGAATGTCAAATTATTTCAAATGGATCGTAAAAGCACTTTCCTAAATGGATTCATTCAAGAAGAAGTCTATGTTTGCTAGTCTCTAGGCTTTAAAGATGCAAAGAAACCTGAGCATGTCTTCAAACTGAAGAAAGCTCTTTATGGATTGAAGCAAGCTCCAAGAGTTTGGTATGAGAGTCTGACCAATTTCTTGATCAACAAAGGCTATAAAAGAGGGAAAGCACATACAACTCTGTTTATCAGGAGAAGGAAAGAAGATGTTGATAAGTGTATAATTACACTTATTATCTTGATATTTTCAATTATAAAACGATATGGTTTATAGTCATTTTATACTTTATATAAAAGATTTCACATAGTATGTAGTTGTTTTTGATGCAAGTGCAGAAACTAGGTGAATCTTGGGAGTAAAATGATCAAAGATGGAATTCTATGTAAAAAGAGTGAAAAAGGTGCAAAAAGATGCATGGAACACAAAGAATTGGCTTAGGATCGAAGTTGTCAAAGATCGATTAAGTTCCGAAGAAGAATCATGAAGAAAAACATAAGTCGCAACCATGTCATGATCGTGATTCCTATTCGTGATTGGACAAGTGACGCTCGCACGACTAGCTCTCACGATCGCGACTAATCATTCTTCACAAGCAGTAAGTTACCAACTATTGTTCATGATCACGACATGCATATCACGCTTGAGACTTTTGATGGTTTTTGGTCAACTCTTCTAAACTACCAACCACCGGATAAAAATGATCAATTGCCATCAACTGTTAGATGAAAAGACACCTTTTGGAAGCAAACCAATCATAAAAAGGTGCCTTTCCATTCTAGATGAGGATGAAACCTTGCATCCAATCACATTGAAGTGATGTAACCCTTTGCCAATGGATACGACTCTTCGTTTGGATAGATGCAACCTTCACACTCTATAAATAGGGTTCAACCTTAACCATTTTCATGTGGTGGATGATATACGGTGATAGTTGAAAAAGTGTATACATAGATGGAGAGTGAAAATTGTCTAGATTTCATGTGTTATTGAGAAAAATGTATAAGTGATTCGATTCTTATTTAGATCACTAGATTTCTCCATAAATTTGAGCGATTGTTGTATGAGTGTAATTGCAAAGCACTTATCAATAAAAGTTTTTGTTCTTCAACATTCATTTATTCGATATTCACAAAGAATAGCATCCTAGCAGAGGTACTGTACGATTCGAGACCGAATTCAAAGTAGACGCAGGAATTGCAGGAATTGACAACTCCCATTAAAAGAGTGGATATGGTTAGATCAACTTTAACTTTAACTTGCATACCTTACAACTTTACTTTGTTTTCTACTTATACTTTCTATTTCGAAGTTTATGATATGTCTATGTGTCATAATGAGTATTTCATCTCGCATCTCTTATATTAATAAAGTTATATGCTTTCGAGTTAACTTTAAGAGTGATTTCAAGGTTAACTATAATCATTGGATCTGTGATTGTAATGCTATTTAGTGAGCCAACATTTTTGGAGTGGTAACTTGCTAAATATGGCTATGTGAGAGCGACCCGTACTAAGCATAGTAATATTGTTATCCAGGTTTTTATAAGCATCATAATTTGTTTACCCTAGATTTAGAAAAGTCATTTCATGTGTTGCTCTGCGATGAATTATTGAATATTTGGGCATCTAGAACCGAGTTTGTTAAAGTTATCTAGTGTATGAAATATTCTTGATGATTTTGCATGTTTTTCTCTACTATACTTGCTCTTAAGGAATATCAATATAGTTTACATCTTCTCTAATCTGTTCATCTGTCTATTCATCTTTCCACCATTTCAAAACCCTACAATTTAATATATTTTCTTTTGTTCCGTAACTCTAGTTGGTCCTTAGAACCGAATTCCTTCCCTGTTGGATAAATATCTTTTAAAATTATATCGTAACTGTATACTTGTAGTTATCATCATTTTTCTATTTGATAAGTGGTACTGACAACACCTGTTCATATTTAGAACTTTTATCTTATCAGTAGAAATTTGGGAACAAGTTTTTGACACCGTTACCAGGTATAACTTTTTCGGAACGAGTATAGTTAAAAACTTGCGAACAAGTTTTTAGCATCGTTACCGGGGAAGGCAAGTGCGTTCTAGAGATCAAATTGCCGGAGAATTTTATGTGTCAATTAGATTTTTATTTTTGGTTTTAAGTATATATATTTTGTTATTAACATTTTTTTCATGCTTATTCATTGAGTTTTCTTTCTAGCGTGTGCATGCCAAGTGCGTGTAGTTCGGGAGAAAGTTTGGCGTCTTTCGAATCAGAAATAGAACGATTTTGTAGGAGAAGAAAATGGATAAATAAGAGACAAAGAAGAAGGATGGCTGATGAAGAACAACAAAATATGGATCAACCTCAACCAAGGCTCAAGGATTATGTCATTCCGACCATCAATGGTAACAATCAGGGAATTACAAGACCACCAATTGATGCAAATCAGTTTGAAATCAAGCCAGCATTACTTCAAACGATTAGCAATAATGTACAATACTATGGTCTACCCAATGAAAATCCAAATTCTTACGTTGCAAACTTTCTTGAAGTCTGTGATACTTTCTAAGTGCCCAATGTTCTTGATGAAGTACTTAAACTTCGCTTATTTCCATTTACGCTCCGTGACAAAGTGAAAATTTGGTTGAATTCATTATCTCCAAATTTAATCACCACTTGGAATCAATTAGCCCAAGCCTTTCTGACTAAATATTTCCATTTAGCCAAAACCGCAAGACTCATTAAAGAAATCACTTCCTTTACTCAGAAGGATTGTGAATCCTTGTACAAAGCCTGGGAACATTATAAGGAACTTCAGCGAGTTCGTCCTCATCATGGTTTACCCCAGAATGTAATTCTGCAAACATTCTACAATGGAATAAATCATGCAATAAGAGGAGCGATTGTTGCTATGGCTGCGGGACCTCTTATGAAGAAAACTAGTCAAGAAGCCTTTGATCTTTTGGAAGATATGGCAAATAATAATAGTATGTGGCTAGTGGAGAGAAAACAAGTAAGTACTACTACTCTTACTCATTCGCATGCTGCATCTACATCTTCTAGTTCAGTTAAAAAGGTCAATGAATTAGAACCTATTTCTATTATGCAAGCACAAATATCTTCATTATCTCATGAGATAGATAATATGCATATAAGTAAGATTAACCCTTTGGAATGTAAAAATTGTGGTCAAATAGGACTCACTGCTTTTGAGTGTAACTTTAACCCATGTGTAGGGGAGTAACTAAGTTATTTTCAAAGTCAAGGGAATTCTTATGACAATAATGGAAATAATTATAGGAGTTCTAATTGGAAGCATGGTGATAATCAACAAAAGAATTATCAGGGTAATGATAGAATAGGGTAGTTAACATGTAAGTTAGACAGATTTTTAGAAGGAGTTTGTAATAAGCAATCAGAATATGAGGAATGTTACAAGAAGTTAGAAAATAAGATGGATCAGATGTTTAAGAATCAATCATCTTCTATTCATAATTTGGAAATACAAGTTGGTCAATTAGCAAGTGCTATTCCATTTAGAGGAAAATGCCATTTACCTAGTAACACAGAAGGAAATCCTAAGGAAAATGTGCATGCTATAGCCCTTTGTAGTGGTAAATTACTAGATAATCCAAATCCTTCGGGTATTCTTGCTAATGATGTTGTTGAAGTGCCGGATTATTATCTGAGTAAATCTAATAATAAAACAGGAGTGGATGAACAACTTAATTTCGGAAAAGTTAATCCCCCTCAACCACCGTTTCCACAAAGAATGAAGAAGAAGAATGAGGATAAGCAATTCATTGAGTTCTTCAATAAACTTAAAGGTCAATCAATCTCTCATTCATTGAAGCCATTACATAGATTCCAAACTACGGTAAGTTTATAAAATAACTTTTATCTCGTAAGCGTAGTTTAGAAAGAATATTGAAAGTATCTTTCACTGAAGATTGTAGCAAAATAATAACTGCTACAATGCCCACTAAACTTAAATATCCGGCAAGTTTCACAATACCGTGTAAACTTGGAAACATTTCCTTTCCAAAATATTTATGTGATCTTGGTGCTAGTATAAATCTTATGCCTTTATCGATCTTCAAGGACTTGAAGCTCGATGGTGAAGTTAAAAGGACAAATATGGTCTTGCAATTAGCCGACCAGTCTATTAAACATCCTTATGGCATAATCGAAAATGTGTTAGTTAAAGTGGATAAATTTGTTTTTTTTATAAACTTTGTTGTGCTAGATTTTACATATGATGAAAGATGTCCTATAATTTTAGGAAGACCTTTTATGCATACTAGCAAAGCATTGATAGATGTATCGGAAGGCAAAATCAAGTTAAGGATAGGTGACGATACTGTTGAATTTAACATGGATAAGGCTGATAAATATCCAATGGATGAAGATATATGGTTGAAACTTGACTTGATTGATGCTTGCATTCAAGAAGTTGTCAAGTTAGATTTCATCATGAATATGAAGTCAAGGAGTTTGGAAACTCCATTGACACTTAAATCTCTTATCTTATCCGAAAATATATATATAGTAGTATATTTTATTTTGTTTTTGTGTGTTTTTAAGTTAGTTTGTTTTTAAATAAAAGAAAAGTGAAAGGAGTTTGGATTTTAAACATACCGCGCTCGTGAATTAAGTTGTCAAAACATTATGTTCCTGTTTGGAGAAAGTCAAGATCGCGAGTATCTTTCGCGATCGTGACTTGTGCAATTTCACAGTAGTTATTGCTGTTACGGCTCTATTTCTAACGGTTACAAATCAAACATATTCGTTGAAACAACAATAATTACCCTATTTCCTATATATATAACTACTTTCCTAGTTGATTTTCACTAATCAATTACTCTTTTACACAACTAC
>CATIWQ010275444.1:0-17561 GCA_949673415.1 Euphorbia schlechtendalii | reverse complement strand
ACAATATAACACTTTGATTTTTTGTGTTCCGAATTTCAAAGCGTTGAATTTGTAAATTTTGAATTCATAACTGTCCTTTAAAATCGTTAATTTCAACATACAACGGACACATATTAATATAAAACAAGTAACACTAAGAATTTTATGTTCATTTTTTTAAAACAACTTCGGAGGAATGATGAGTCCCTCCATCAGAAAAAGATTGGAAGATATGAAAATTTTGCGACGATCGCCCCAACTAGGTTGATACGATCGCTTACCTACAAAACACGTAACCCTCTTATTACTAAATTAAATTAAAGTTTCTTATGGAGAAAGCGTTAAATACAAGCAATTAAAATACTAAAGTGAGCAAGAACATCGCTTACGTCACTCGGAAAGTTACGCTTCCTAGTAAAGAAAGTAAATTTACAAAAGTACTAACTTGCTAGGATGACATCTTCTTCTCTATAGTGATGGCCGAAAATTAGGCTGTTTCTTCTTTTCCAAATATGCCACGAAATAACGAACCACATAAAGGTAGCAAAGTCTCGGTTTGGCCAAACATCGAAGAAGGACCGCCACAAGGAGAGGAAGCCGTAGGCCGAGTTTGGGATAGTTACCGACACCCCAAATAAAAGGAAAAGGTCACACTAGATCAATCGAGCTTTGACACAATGGAAAAGAGCATGTTCCATGATCTCAATTTCATCACAAAAATGGCATTGCGCGTTCTCTATACACCCTCTGTGGAATAAGAATGATTTCGAAGGAATTCTACAGTGGAGCACTAGCCACCTGAAGAACTGAATTTTAGGCACAAGACACAACTCCCAAACTATCTTGAAATCCACATCTATACTATTTGTAAGTGATTTAACCCATGCCTTGTTGAAATTTGATGCTATGTAAACCTTGGATCCACCACCGACCCATTCGAACTTGTCTGAAACATTCGAAAAAGTCAAACTCCTTACTGCCCTATCAGCTCTGCCATAAAATAATCTTGGTTTTTGGCTAGAGATCCATACTCTAAGATGGTCACACCGCTCCCTACTCGTCAACCTCAAACTCCGCTTCCAAAACGGTCGCGAAACGGAGCCCATAATAAATAAAGCTCGGCAACCCTCTTCAACCGAGCAGCCTTTGCGGTTGCATAAGTGGAGTAAGTCGGGAAATAGGACAGCCAAGGTTTGGTTTGATGTCCAATTATCATACCAGAAGGAGCACTCAACACTCGAGCCAACAGATACCTCAGCGTTAAGCCTAAAAATGTTCCAAAAGGCTTCATTTTTAACACAACAAGCTATTATACCCTTCCAAATGTGCGAGATCCCATTAGCTATCGGTTCTTCCAGATCAGCCCATGACTTAAAATTGTATCTTATCGTACAACACCTAAACCAAAGCGAGTCCGGATCCCCTACCCGAAGTTTCCATATCCACTTTAGTAAGAGACTACAATTAACAACTTTGAAATCCCTTATATGAAAGAAAGGGGATGCAAAAGAAAGAGGTATTAGTAAAGTGAGCTGGAGCATGATTGGGTTACCAAAAGAAATGGGCGGACTTCATATTAGCTCAGTAAACTCAATTACTTAATATGATAATGATGAATTTTTTGGTCTTCAACATCCACATCAAGGTTCAATTTAGGCCAATAAAATACTACTCTATATTTTTGTTATTTCCAACATGGAGTTCTCCACATCTCCAACACTACATGATGAGGGCATCAAGCATCCGATTCGAAGCATCTCTCATTTGATTGGAGAATCTCATCCACCACGAGACATCCATCCGACTGGAGAACAACAATAGGCCAAGTTATTTTGCCAAACAATCAAGGCATCTGAAGAACGGCTTGGATGGAGGATGCTTGGACAATAATCTACCTCAAGCAAACATACAAAAAGCTTTAAGCATTGAGTCTAGTGACAACAAGAGACAAGGCTGACTCAACCAACATTCAACCTGAGATACCAATACGGCTCGAGGACAAGTCTAGAACAAGTTAAGCTGTCTGGAAGGAAACGTCGCCTCGACCAACAGTTGTTCCTAGTAAAGTCAAACTTCTCTTTTGAATCTCTGATACTGGTAGAGATTAAGGAGGTTAATGTTGAGTGGTAAATTAATTGCTTCCAGAATACATGGAGTCACTTCTGTTCAGATGTCTCATCCCTACTATTTTATTAACTTTTATATTATTTTATTTTAAAGTTACTTTTTGTAATATGCTATGAAAACCACACTTTTATACAAAGGATCATTATTCAACCCAGTTTCCAACAAATCTTAGCTTGCAGATCTCCTTTTTGTTTGTTTTCTGGTCAAAACCTTCACTTAACCTTTCTTAAACCTTATCATTTGTTATCATAGCCCAAAGTTTCCCTTTGGAATCGTCCTAAAACCATGGCTTAACAAAAAGCTAACCAAGATCTAGTAGAAGCGTTAGAAACTTAGATGGGTGAATTCTGGCAAGAGTTTCGAACTGAAACTCAAAGCTTGAGGTATGGTATCACGAACAGCATTATAGAATTTTGACGAGAGCTTTTTGGTATCCTTTGTCCTCGCCAAGAAAATCCTCTAGGAGGAGGAGATGTCTAAAACCCAATAACTCCACTAGAATAACCAAACAACCTTGTTCAAAGGGCTTAAAATGAATTTATTCCGCATGTACCACCACTAGTCGATCATAAGAGAAACCCAAGTTACCAAGTGAGGCATGACAGTGCACATGGGCTAACAATAGTGAAAGTAGTGAAGATGAGTATTTTGATTATGAAGGGAGGAATCCATTGAAACGAATGAGGAGGGAGGTGGAAGCACAAATCTATGACGTAGGTGGTTGTGAAGTTGTTCATGAACGAATGTTGCCTCGAGGAGGACTTGCGTGGTAGACATTATGTGGAGGATGACTCATTCAAAATCAAGGTTGACCTGCCCTCATATAGTGGGGACCTTGATATTGAAAGATTCTTGGCTCACAGAAGTGGAGAGATTCTTTGACTATGCAAGTGTGCTAAATCACAAGAAGGTAAAGCTAATAGCCTATCGACTCAAAGGGTTGAGCATTCGTCTGGTGAGAACAATGTAATGAGGTAAGGAGGAGTGGAATGGAACTTGTAAGGTTTTGACATAGGTTCTGACATTGACAAACTGACTTAGCCCTTTCTTTCTTAAATTGAACCACCCAAAACTAGTATCGGGACCTCAAAGCTGGTACTAGGTTTGCCTATTTCGGAAGAAAAAATTGATTTACTTCCTTTTCTTTCATGAAATGATTTTTTACTAGAAACGAACTCACTTTTTTTAAAAAATAAAGGCCAAATTTTTTTGTTCTGGACCCGAATTTCGCACCCAAAACTCATATACAATCATAAGCAAAAATCTCTCGAGTTATTACTCGAATTAGAGAAAAGTTTTGAACAAAGAGAAGAATCATTCAATTCATTTACTTGTTTTTTCGATCCCTCATTCGGTCCCAAACACCAACTTGAAACTCGTTCCAAAGCTTATTCCAGGTTCTTAACTTTGAATCTATCAAAAGGTGAATTCTAATAAAATGTATAATCAAATATGAGACTTTGTGTTTTAATATAATTATCATATTATTTTTTACTTATAAATTTTGAGAAGTGCTAGATACTTTAAGTTAAAGCTTAAAAAGGGGTTGCGTGTTACTCTCAGGTAAGTTCTCAAACTTCAAAATGTTGTCATATATGTTTATACATGTTTGAAAGTGTTTAAAAATAAATTTAAAAGTGTAAACTTGGCTTTAAAATTGAGTGAAATGAACCAAAACCGAAAATTGCATGTAAAAAGCTTGTTTGAGAATATTTTTCCCACGGTGAGGTTGAAGCGCATTCATACCTGGTATCTTGATCACAATCATGGTACCGTGATCGATTTACCCCTACCCCAATCGCAGGTAGAATGTTCATTTTATATATTTTGCTTGTAACCTTTGTTTTGCAGTTTTGCTTGAATCGATTTCGATTCTAAATCATTGTAAGTACTTTGTATGAAATTTGGGTGATTAGTTACGCGTAAATAATTATTTTATTTCATGATTTTGTGTTAGTTTAAGCTAAGATTATGGTTAAAATGACATCTTTTCCTCATCTTCTTTCATGTTAATGAATTATAAGCAATATGAATATGTTAAATAAAAATTTCGGTATAATTTATACTTGTAACAAGAAATTAACTTAAACAATGAAATAAGTAACTTCATCCGGATCCGAATCTCTAAGTTAAGGTATAGAATTGTGCTTGAAAAAGATATTATACCAGGATCTTCCTGGAATAGCTGATCTAGGCGGCGACTCTATGTTTTAATTTAGGAATTTAGGTTCCTAATTCTTTTAAATTATTTTATGTAGTAGCGTATCCTTATTTGGAATAAATTTTGATGAAAAGAACTCATTGGCATGTCTCGAAAATTAGCAAAAAGTCCCAAACTATGAAAAATGTCCAAAATAATGAATTGACTTGAACCACTTGACCAAACCGCTGAACATGTCGTCCGCTTAAATTACTGATCTCATTTTCTTCAACTCTCTCAGACAAAGATCCCAATTAACAAACTCCCTTTTGTTATCTATTCAATTTGAGGATGCAGGACAATCCCAAACATACCATTTCCAATGGTAACTACTATTTATAGAGTTTATAATCCATCATTGGTCAACAATAAGATGTGTGAATTCATGAAACTTCAAACAAGCAAGATCAACCGTGTTTGTGCCAATTAAACTTATACGAAACTAATCACAAAATATCAACTATGCAAAAACATACAACTATACCAATTACTAAGTCCATTCATGTCTCCTTCATAAATGTATTTGACTTAGACTTATACAGGATGAAATGATGGTGTATTCATACTATCTAATTCACAAATTTAAAGCATTCTAACACTATAAACAGAGCTGGAAAATTCGATCTCACAGTTTCAAGCGCCAGCCACAAACATCGGAGTCAATTAATCGAGATTGAAGAGGAGGAGAGTATCAATTAATCAATAAAGAATATTCGGTACTACCAGGAAAATCAAAGGAATATAATATTAATTTAAATAAATAACATTTTACTATATATAACGTTCTACAGGAGTATTAACTAAGATTAGTGTGCTTCTTAATCCGAGTATTCATAGCTCTATTGAAATATAACATTTGATTAGTGAGTGGCTTGCAGCCCGTTTGTTGTAGTTAAAATGAAACACAGCCTTTGTGTAACGTTTGTTGACATTTTAGTGTAATTAGATCAACTGCTTGACCAATGCGATTTTATCGAACAATTCAGGAGAGTGCGAAGTGCACACTTGTTCGATTTCTATTACGATATTAAGCTTACGAGGGTCCGGGAGCGACTTTTTACAACGCTTCTATTTAGAACCATTGCGACTGCTCAAATGGACATGACTTTTCGGAATGCTTTTTCTTTGAAAGGTTGCAGCTGCTCGTTTCATGCTTATAAAAACCTAGCATTGGCAACGATTTCAAAAGATCGAAATGGCAAAGTTTTCATTAATCTGGTTCATTTTTCTTTACAACAAAAATTCATTCTAAGTTCTTGAGTTTTACTTCGATTTTATCCGATTGAAAAATTTGGGAGAACCACCAAATTAGTTTCAATCTGAAAGTGTTATCACGACTTCAAAGATTATCCAAGTTATTTTCAATAATTCCCCAACAAAGATTGAAACTAATATTTTTTTGAAGATGATGACAAACAAAAAATCAATTAAAGAAGTCGTGAAAATCAATTGATACTCGAAATACTTTCGATCTCAGACACCAAAAAGGTATGAATTCGATCTATTCTCTTTCGATTTTCGTCATCGATACCTGGAGCAGGTATTTTTGCAATGATTTTTTGTATTTTGTATGTGTATTCTCATTCTCCTTGTTCTTGAAATTTTGAAAAAAAAAATTTGAACATTTTTCTGTGAATTTTTTTGTCGAATTTACAATTAAAGTATGTAAAATGGTGAATAAATCATTTTTTTTGGAGCTTTTTGACCGTGATTCTGCAAGTTGGTCAATAATTGAATGAAATTTCATATTTTTATGTTCAAAGTCACATTTGTATCGATTATGTTCGATTTTGGGCATTTTCACGTTGTTTTTCGCCGAAAAATGTTGATTTTTTCGCTTAATTTTGGGTAATGGTAAGTTTCTATTCCTGTTTTGGTAAAAATAAGATTCCATTAGACTCGGAACATTGAAAAACCTTTGGAGGGGTCTGATCGGAGGTCGGAATCGTTATCAGAATGATTTGAAATTGAAAATCAATTTTCTACATTTTGGACGAATTCTGAATCTGTTGCAAAATCTGTCAATAAATGAAAATTTGTGATGTTTCAATGGTGACAACTGCTTTTTTGACGGTTTTATTGGTAACTTTTTCGGTCACAATTTTTGTTAGTTTCGTTTAATAACCAGACTTGTTGCAATGATCGTCGGAATTACTGACGAAACTAGTTTCCGTCACAAAAATTTCGTTACAGACCAACAGTTTCCCACGGATTCTGAACATGACACGTGGCAGAAGCATGTTTGACCAGTCAACTACAGTGTCATGTGGCGGCCTTTTGTTGATGTTTAAGGCTCTAAATTATATCTTTTTGAATTTTTCCTACCCTACCATTTTCATAGTTTTTGGATTTAATGGTTATTATTTCAGAAATTTTTGAAGTTCATAAAAGTGACAATTTGATTTATTTGGTATAAATTTATTAATAAAATTATAAAAGGTAATTTGTGAATTTTATAAAAAATTTCTAATATGTTACAAAATTATTTATACAAAATTTTCATTTGTGGATTAATTTAAAAAATCTTGTAATTCATCGAATGGATGTAAACTCTACATTTCTTAATTTTGAATTGAATGAGAAGATTTATATGAAACAACCTGAAGGGTTTGTTATGTCAGGTTGTGAAAATAAGGTATGCAAGCTAAGAAAATTGCTATATGGACTAAAATAAACACCAAAAGCTTGACATCGAAAGTTCGATGATGTGATTTTGTCTAGTGATTTTGTTATCAACCAAGCGAACAAATGGTATATAGCAAATTTGATACTTCTGGTAAAGGAGTTATGATTTATTTATGTGTTGATGCCTAGTTTATTTTTGGTACTAACCAAAGTCAGGTTGATAAAACAATGAAATTTTTTTGTTTGTCATCTAATTTTGAGATGAAGGATTTGGGGGAGGCTGAAGTGATTCCTGTTATAAGAATTAATCGGAAGAATAATGTTATTTCAATTTCTCAATCTCATAATATTGAGAAGATTTTGAATAATATTAACTTCAAAGATAGTTCTCCAATTAGCACTCCAATGGATTCTTTCTATTTTTTTAAGGTTATTCTGATACAAATTATCTTTCTTATGAGAAGGATAGTTCTTCCACAAGTGGATGTGTATTTCTTCTTAGGGGAGGTGCTATATCTTGGATGTCTAAGAAACTGATATGTATGAATGATTTGATAATGGAATATGAGTTTGTAAAATTTGAGCGTAATTTAGCCGATCATTTAACCCAAAGGTTAAAAAAAGATCTTGTGCACAAGTCAACTTCGGGATGTGGTTAAAGTCCATCTAAAATCTCTCATGTTAAGATACCCAATTCCCACCTAATATGATGTTAGGTGCTAAAGTTAATGTGAAAAGCTTAACATCTAGAGATTGGAACATACTGATTAAAACATCTCAAGGTGTGTGTTCAGACCTGCAAGTAATGGAGGTTGAAGTTGAACTTCATAATAGCCTTTTTGAAAAATTGCATATATATGCATGTGCAAGAGTAAAAAGGCTACCTATATGAGCATGAAATTTAACCGCTTTAAGAAGCTTGGACTTGGCTTTTGATATGTTTATGAAGGATAAGGACACAAGACTAGTAAAAGATATTGTCATGTAAGAATATGTTTGAATGTTGACTTAAGTGTATATTATCTTCATGTGTTCAAGATAGATAACAAAGGTTCAATCCGTAGTGACACCTTTAGTTATTCGAATATTTGGAATGTGTAATATACTAAGATGAAATTCAATCTTCACGATATTTCATTTATGCATAAGTTTGTTTTTTGTTATGATTTTGTTTAGTTAATCATGGATTACACTAAAATGGGGGAGGATTGTAGGTATTTTAGTGTAATTGGATCAATTAGTTGAACAATGCGATCATAATATTTCATCGAACAAGTCAAGAGAGTGCGGAGTGTACACTTATTCGATTTCTATTACGATACTAAGCTTACGAGGATCCGGAAGCGACTTTTTGTAACGCTTCTGTTTAGAACCGTTGCCCACGACTTTTCGCAAGCCTTTTTTTTTTTTTGAAAAGTTGCAACTGCTCGTTTCATGCTTATGAAAACCTGAAATTGGCAATGATTTCAAAAGGTTGAAATGGCAACGTTTTCAATAATCTAGTTCATTTTTTTTCACAAAAAAAATTCATTCTAAGTTTTTGAGTTTTACTCTGATTTTATCTGATCGAAAAATATGGGAGAATCATCAAATTAGTTATAATTTAAAAGTGTTATCACGACTTCAGAGATTATCTAAGTCGTGTGATTCATGTAACAAATCAAGAACAATAATAACAGAAACTTAGTCTGATGATGGAATTCAAGGGAACCAAACATCTATGAAACTGTTCTTTCAGATTGTATACTCAGTTAATAATATAAAATTGCTCCTTTTCTGGAAAATGAAACAAAAAACAACTTGTACTTAATTCATATAGCCAAAACAACGTCTTCAATTCACCCAACCCCAACCAATCTCTAGGATCCTATAAGAAGGGAAACGCAATCCTACATACCCAAGATTGCATCAATTTTTCCGAAAAAATTTCACCTTTAGCTGCATCATTGTCTCGCTGTTAATGTTCATCAATTTAAACACACAAACATCCCCAACTTGAAGAGCATTGTCTTTAAGAAACGCAGAAACACCAGCTGACATTGTAAAAGCACCCTTTTCTGGGTAGCTCAGTAATTTCACGGGCCATTCTCTGTCCCCAATCAGCAGCCTTATCTCCTTTATCTTCTGATTCCTACATTTTGCCATAAAGTGTGCTGGCACAATCTGAAAACAAGAAAATCAATGCTCTTAGTTTTAACAGGAAATGGATCTTATTTTATAGACAAATTCAATTACGTACAAGATGACTGTGATCGAGATAGCTAGGCTTAAGATTGACTTTGAAGTATGGGTTGAATGTAGTAAATTTGTTCGACTCTTTGATATCATTTATGCCTTCAAAACACCTGATTTCTTTGTGCTTCATATGCTGCTTCTTTCCTTGATTAGATAAACCAAATAGAGTAGATACATTAAGTTCAAAGCAATTAAGTATAAGGAAATAGATCTTGTATTCAGAATTGAAGCTTACCAATGGCTGAAATACTTCTAATTTTCTGATTTGCTCTGCAGATTACAACTTTTAAATTAGTAGCGTCATGATTCATTAGTTCGAAGATACAAACATCACCAGCCTCCAAATAGTTGTCATCTACAAATTTCTTCCAACCACAAAGTAACAGGACAATTTGATATCTTTTGAAATTGTTATTAACATACTTAACAGACCAACTTCTTTGGTCAACATCATTCAGAATAATATTGCCTCCTTGTTTCTTGAAATATTTCCTGGCATAGCTAGCTGGTATAGCCTGCAAAACAATGACGACAAAAGATAATTTTTTTTTTTCATTCTTCTGTGCTAAAAAATTCGAAAGATTTGATCATATATATATGAAACATTTACCACTCTATATTGTCCACTAACATGTGATGTCTGCATTGTGATAGAGAAGTAAGGATTGTTGGATTTGTAGTTAATATTTGCTTTCTTACTCGCATTTGCTTTTTCATCAACAGTCAATCTTTGTGTTCTTTTCGGAAAACTTTCTGTATTTTCTGCAAAATGAAGTACTACAAATGGTTTCATCAAAATCTAATGTCTAACAATTGAAATTCCTTTAGTAATTGAAAGGACAAAACATTTACCTTCAACAAGTAGTTCTTGGCGTTTCTCATGCTTCATCTTCTTACAAGGTCTAGAGATCGGTAATTCTGAATTTTGTGAAACATCATTCTCAATAACTTCTGTAGTGGTTTTGCCATGTAATTGTTCCTGAAGGTTAGGGTCCTCATTGAACGGATAATCGATTTCTGAAGCAGTCTTATCAAATATTATAACACTGAGACAACAAAGTTTCCAAATTTTCGAACCCGAAAACTAAAAAAGATCCATGTGAAATGGCGTAAAAATCAATGAATTGCTGCCAACCTTGTCCAAACCAAATCTCATCGCCACTTTTAATAAGTTCTACTTGCCACTTTAAACCATTTGGTACTTTCAGGAGAGCCTTACTTGTAAGATATTTTCCGAATCGTCTAACAAACTTTCTCGGGATAACCTGTTTCATAGCACAAAAAAGCAAATATAAGTCACATATTCAGTATTCACAATGAAAATATAAAACGCTCATGTTATCAGCTAATTTAATATATATACAATATGAAGAAAAAAAAGAAGAAATGTTTTTTGGAAAAAGAAAAGGTACTAACAAGTTGCTTTCCTTCTCCAATGTTATGATGAAGAACAATTTTAAAAAAATGGGGTGCTTCTGTTTTAAACATCATCTTACACTCACATTTGCTATCAGATACCCATTTTCTATATATGTAATACTTCTTTTGTGTTTTCCATTACCATTCTACTACTCAAAGGTAATTATTTATTACAGTAACGGTTCATTATATATTGAGAAGAGGAACAGAATTCTTAAATGAAGAATTTGAACAGCCAAGAGAACAACATAAACTGGCACTATACTGTTTTTTTGGTTCTTTTTTAGAGAAATTATAATAGAGACCGGATCTTGAGGACCTTTTTCTCGCATGAATGACATGTGTCAAATAAACTATTATAAAAATAGAAAGTAATAGGATAAAGTAAGTATATGATACACGTGTCATTCATGCGGGAAAAAGAACTTCAGGACCTGTATCTATTATAATTTCCATTTTTTTAATAGGGTTGAGTAATGAGTGAATAGGTGGGCATTTAACACGCCTGGCAATATGATTGTTCCAATCTGTTACACTTTTCCCATAAATGAACGAGATTCTCTCAACATTTACAAGAAATATCATTTACTAATAAAGAATATAAATGGAGGGCTCTCTGTATAGGGGTTTTTATGGTACTACCAGAAAAAGATAATAATTTTAGGAAATATCACATTTTAAGTTTTAATTTTTCAAAATACGTGAACATAAGAATAACCGATGATTTCATGTATAATAACTATAGTTATTATATCAGGTATAATGGACATTATATCTTGTATAATAGTCATTACACCTTGTACAATATCTATTATATTGTTTGAATATTTTGAAATTAAAATTTTCATTATATTCAGTGATTTGAATAATTCTATAGTACAATGACTTTTATATTATTCAAATGCGATATTTGAAACTTGATCTTAATACATTTTATCTCCAATTATTTTTTATAATTGCATTATACCAAGTATGATGATATGATCTGAAAACTGGATCTAATGTGAAATATGAAACTTGATACTAGTATAATGACCATATACTATTCAAATGCGAAATTTAAAACTTTATCTTAATACTTTCTTTTTCTCCAACTACGTGAATATGTTTCTGTATTACTCGTTATACAAGTTATAATGGTTATTATACCTTGTACAATTATCATTATACCAAGTATAATAGTCATTATATCAGATATTTTATAGTCATTATATTTGGTGAGTTTTTTACAAAAAATGTTATCTCAAGCCCGGCCCAAGCCCATACTTTAGAATTTCGGGCCGGGCCGGGTTTACAAGGTCATTCCCAAATCCTGCCCAAGCCTATGAATATTTTTTTGTTATAAATTTTTTCATTTAAATTAAATAGAAAAAATATAAAATAAGCTAAAATATACTTAAATTTTTTATATAATTGCTTTATTTACTTATACTTAAATTTTTTATATAATTGCTTTATTTACTTAAAATCTCTAATATTTAGTAATATTTATTGTAATCAAGTATACAAATTTAATATGATAAAAAATAAATTCTTAAAATAATTATAAATTTAATATATAAATATTTAATAAACAAATAAAATTATTCATCTGGCCGGGCTTTGACGGGCTCGGGTTAAAGCCGGGCTTTTTTAAAAAATGAGTGTCCAAGCCCAGCCTGGCCCGTGAACAGGTCTATCAGGTATAATGATATGATGTGAAACTAGATTCTAATAGAAGTCCGAAAAAGACATAAAACCTAACAAAATTATCAACAATCACACCACGATCTTTATACTTGAGAAACTTGTAATTATACGTCTAAATTTCATCATAATGCACCAAAACAGTAAATATCTTGTATAGAAAAAATTGAGTAAAAATACAAAAAATACAAACCTAAACTATGGAAGGAAAACTAAGCTCACCGGGAAAGAAATAAAATCTAAAACAACTTGTACAATATTCAAGTAGCCAAAACAACGACTTCATCTCAACCAACCCCAACCAATCTCTAGGATTACATCATTGTCTCGATATAACTGCGTTATGGGCAATGAGTTTTGCTTGTAAGATATAAGTAGTTATTATTCGTTTGAACTAAGTAGATGGATTGTTTTGGAAGGGAAAGGAATAGTAAGAGATTATGCGAGAGCCAAATAAGAGGTTAAGAGGGGAAGTGAGACTTGTCGAAGAGGAAATCAAAGAAAGGGTGTTTGAAAGAGAGAAACAGAAAAGAAAAAAAAAAGATATGAGAGTTTTGCAGTGAAAGAAGCTGAATGGAAACAAGAGAAGAAGAATCTCAAAGAGGAACTGAAAATGTTGAGAAAACTGTTGGAAGAGAAAGAAGACAAGAATTGGTCCTTTTCTTCATGTAGTTTAAGTTCCTTTTTGGAGGAGAGGCTATGGAGAGATGAAGCTGTTAAAAAATGGAAGAAATTGCATCTTGCTATTAAGACCGAGCTTGATGACCTTATCGACAGGACTCATCCAGGTTTGCGTGTTATCTATCGACTTAAGCTAATAAAAATCGTTTTTGTTTCCTATTTTTGGATCAAATAATATGCAACAAAGGGAAGAACATGATATCACACTATGAACTTGATAAAAGTATATATTGTAGAGGATTAATCTATCCATTTGTTCATCAATTTTGCACTTATTATTGAAAAGGCATTACTTGTACTGTAGTTTCACTTTTCACATAACTGTCATCTCATTTTCTAGTAATAGATAAATTCTGATTTAGTAAGTATTTAAAATTGAAATTGCTCTTCTATGGTCATGAATAACATTTTGTCAGTATATATATTTAAGTATATAAATCCATTTAGTCATTTCAAGGTTGCTAGAGCCGAGTTTTTTTTTTTTATCGTTTTTGGACTTTGGAGTGCTTGTACAAGTTTGAACTCCAAAAGCAGAATAAAAATAATATATTTAGTTTTACAATTTGTATATGCAGGGGATGGACTGTATTGCAAAGCAGAGGAACATGAAATAATAAATTCATACATTTGTATATGCGTTGATCAATTTTAACTCACAAACATCCCCAACTTGAAGAAAATTGTCATTATAAAAAGCAGAAATTCCAGCTGACATTCTGAAAATACCCTTTGCTGGGTAGCTCAGTAATTTCACCGGCCATTCCCTTTCCCCAAATTGCAGCCTGAACTCCTTTGTGTCCTGATTTCTACATTTTGCCATAATATGTGCTGCGGGCACCATCTGAAACAAGAAAATTAAAGCTCTTAGTTATTATATGGACAAATTCAATAACGTGCAAGATGATTGTCATCGAGATAGCTAGGCTTAAGATTGACTTTAAAGTATTGGAAAATTTGTTCAACTTTTTGATATCATTTATGTATTCAAAAAACCCGATTTCTTTGTGCTTCATATGCTGCTTCTTTCCTTGATTAGATAAACCAAATAGGTTACACATAAACTTCAAGGCAATTAAGTATAAGAAATAGTTCTTGTATTCCGAATTGAATATTACCAATTGCTGAAATACTTCTAACTTCTTGACATGCTCCGCAGATTAAAACTTTTAAATTTGTCAGTTCGTGATTCATCATTTCAAATATACAAAAATCACCAAACTCCAAATAGTTATCGTCTACAAATTTCTTCCAACAACAAAGTAACAGAACAATCTGATATATTTTGAAATTTTTTATTAACATACTCAACAGACAAACTTCTTTGGTCAACATCATTCCGAATAACAATGCCCCATTGTTTCATGAAATATTTCCTGGCAGGGCTAGCTGGTATAGCCTGCAGAAAAACGACGGCAAACTATAACAGATTTTTTTCATTCTTTTGTGCTCAAGAGACGTTTTAAGATTTGATCATTTATATGAAAAATTTATCTCTATATCGACCACTAACAAGTGCTGGCTGAATTGTCATGGAGAAGTAAGGATTGTTGGATTTGCAGTGAATATTTTCTTCCTTAATTATATTTGCTTTTTCATCAGCAGTCAATCTTTGTGTTCTCTTCGGAAAACTTTCTGACTTTTCTGCAAATTGAAGTCCTACATATTGTTTCATCAAAAGCAAATGTGTAACAATTTGAATTTCCTTTAATGATTTTTGTCAGGACAAAAATTTACCTTCATCAGGTAGTCCTGGAAAATTATCATGCTTCATCTTCTTTCAAGGTCTAGGGATCGGTAATTCTTATCTTCTGAGTTTTGTGAAACATCAATCTCAATAATTCCGGGAGTGATTTTGTCGTTCAATTTTTCCTCATTTAATAGATAGTCAATTTCTGTAGCACTCTTATCTTATCAAATATCAAAACATTGAAACAGCAATGTAGGCAATTGTCGAACCCGAAAACCAGAAACGATCCATGTGATATGGAGTAAAAATCAACAAACTGCTGCCCAACAGTTTTTAAAGCAATTAGAGTCACCTTTTTTTAATAAGCTCCACTTGCCATTTTGGACAACTTGGTACCTTGAGGAATGCCTTACCGGTAAGATAGTTTCCATATCTTCTTACAAACTTTCTTGGAATAACCTATCCCATAACAAATATGAAAATATAAGAACCTATTCACAATGGAAATCCGACACAAAAGTTTCAGTTTCTTTAAAATAATAGTAATATGATAAAAAAACAACAAATGTACATTAAACAAAAGATATACTAACAAGGTTCTTCCCTTCTCTGATGTTATCGTCAAGTACAAGCTTAAAAAAAATGGGGTGCTTCTGTCTTAAACATAACTATCTTACAGTACACTCAAATTTGCTGAAATAAATAGTATTTCTCTATTTATACAACTAGTCAAAGGTAACTAGATAGGTAACTACCATCTTATCTTGTTTTTTATGATTTATAGGTATTGAATGGTTCATTAAATTGAGAAGAGGTTAAAATTGGAGAATCTGAACAAGCAGAATGACAGATAGATCAAAAGCCATCTTAATAACGTAATTTTGATCACACTGTTTGAGTTCGGTTTTTTTATTGTTCTTTTTTACTAGAGTTATATTAGTAATGAGTGAATTATTGACATTATGAACTTTGAAATGTGATAGATAACTTTTTGTACTTGTTTAAAATGTGTTACTTTACCTCCTCATTGTCACATATCAGTTTTTGGCTTGTTTGATTTTTCAAATATGTTATTTTTCTGATTTTTTTCTTTCCAATCAAAAACTGACACGTGACATTGAGGGAGCAAACTGATGCATTTTAAACTAGTTCAGAGAGTATTTGACACAATTGAAAGTTCAGGGTAACAAAAATCCATTTTAAACAGGTTTGCGCTGCAGATGCATTAAGCCAAAAAAAATTTAATGAGCAAAAATATCTTACAGAAGACTTCATACAAGAAAATAAATTCCAGATTTTTATTCAAAATAGAATATATTAAACCAAACTCAATACAATATAGTAAAGAGCCAAAAGACTTGCTTCATGGAGCCCCAGACAACGACCAAGTCCAAACCCAATTCAGTACATCTATTTGTAATTGTAATAGCAGGCTAAGGCATCTAATTTAGTCCACACCAGTCCAATGCACCAATTTATGATTCTTATTCTATTTTGGTAAGTTATAGAAATACTTCATTTTTTTCGTCTTCAGGGAATTATAACATGGTTGATACGGAAATTATTCTATCAATAAAGTGAGATCATAAAGTTTGAAACTTAATACACATTTTTAAAAATGTGTTGAGGGATCATTGATCTGAACATTGTAAAACTGTTGAATTTGACTTTGAATCTGCAATTATTTTAGATATTATTATATATTTAGAAAATAATTTGTTGAAATAAGAAGATTTTAATTAATATGATTTGATTTAAGTTGATAGGATTAGATTTAGAATTTAAATTAATATTCTGTTTGTTATATCTTTGTAAGCCTATAAATAATGCTCATAAATGCCATATGCTTATGTGTTCTAGGGTACTGCATTTGCAGTATTACTTTACTATATCTCTTTTGTGTATGTTCATTTCATATCAATAAAAAAAAGTCAACAGTGGTATCCGAGCTATCTTCTTAAGGGGCCTGTATGTGTCAGCAGAAGATATTGCAAAAACCAACAGAAGTTTGCTACGATGATACAACACGAGTTTTATGATGATGAAACAAGAATATGACGATAGAACAAAAGGATGGGTTTTCCATTCAAAGCTCATGCATTTAACCATGCCCATGCCCCCGTATCCAAAACCATGACCTATAACAATGTTCATGATCCATAACCATATGTATGACCAATGCTTATGACCCATGCCAATGATAATGAATTTTCTCATGTCATATAACTCATGCCAATGATTATGAATAAAATTACAGCTTCAAAGCTAACGAGGAGTGTTGAATTTGACTTTGAATCTGTAATTATTTTAGATATTATATATTTAGAAAATAATTTGTTGAGATAAGAAGATTTTAATTGATATGATTTGATTTAAGTTGATAGGATTAGATTTAGAATTTGAATTAATATTTTGTTTGTTATATCTTTGTAAACCTATAAATAGGTATCAATTTCCATAATAAAATTGTGCTCATAAGTGCCATATGCTTATATGTTCCAAGGAACTGCATTTGCAGTATTGCTTTACTATATCTCTTTTGTTTATGTTCGTTTCATATCAATAAAAAAAGCCAACAAAAACTACCTAATGGTTTTGGGCTGTTTTAACCTCGAATTGCAAGGTTACAATTGGTAATGGCAGTCGTTCATCTTTTTGGTTATACAATTGGATGACGGAGAATTTCTTGCAAAATTTATTCCACAAACTTTTTCTCTCTTTTCATGAAAAAAATGCAACAGTGAATCAAGGATGCATTTTTATCTTTGGAAACGACCCATACTGTTGGAATTGTTGATGTGCTCTAGTTCTAAAGGCATTGGTTCATGTAGTGTCACATTATAAAGGCAATAATCTACTGCATTTATACCTTGTGCTATAATATGAGTAGAGTATCCATTGATTGATAATCATAAATGTCCC
>CATIWQ010275428.1:0-10305 GCA_949673415.1 Euphorbia schlechtendalii | reverse complement strand
AAACATGTGTCTATAAGATTAATTTTATCTCTTACTGCATTAATGAATCTTGAATTAGAACAACTTGATGTCAAAACTGCTTTTTTACATGGAAATCTTGAGGATGAGATTTACATGTCACAGCCTGAGGGTTTTGTCATTAAAGGAAAAGAAAATCATGTATGCCTGCTTAAAAAATCCTTGTATGGTCTCAAGCAATCACCTAGACAGTGGTATTTGAGATTTGATGAGTTCATGTTTAAACTTAATTTTAATAGAAGTAAATTTGATCCTTGTGTGTATTTCATTAAACTGAGTAATGATCATTACATTTATCTTCTATTGTATGTTGATGATATGTTGATTTCCTCAAAGAATTTAGAAGATATTAATAATTTGAAGGCTAAACTGAATTCAGAATTTCACATGAAAGATTTAGGTCATGCTAGAAGGATTTTAGGCATAGATATCATAAGAGATAGAAATCAAGGCACACTAAAGTTAACTCAAAGAAATTACATCAAAAAGATTTTAGACAATTTTGAGTTAAACTGTAATAAAACTGTTAGTACTCCCATAGGTGCACATTTTAAATTGTGTAAAAGCCAACCTACTCTTGATAAAGATGAATATGAGTTTATGTCTAATGTTCCTTATCAAAATGTAGTTGGATCTTTAATGTATTGTATGGTTGTACTAGAGCAGATATTGCTTTTGCTGTTAGCTTGGTCAGTAGATATATGAGTAACCCAAACAAAACTCACTGGTCTGCTGTTAAGTGGCTTTGTAGATATTTACAAGGTAGTAGTGATTTGTGTTTGACTTATAATTCTGCTAAAAGCAATGCTATTAATATTGAAGGGTTCTGTGACTTTGATTATGCTGCAGATTTAGACCGGAGAAGGTCTACTTCTGGTTTTTGTTTCACTTTAGGAAACAATTTAGTAAGTTGGAAATCATGCTTACAGCATGTGGTTGCCCTGTCAACAACAGAAGCTGAGTATATTGCCATTACAGAGGTAATTAAAGAAGCTCTGTGGTTAAAGGGAATTGTTTCTGAGCTTGGTATTAATCAGAATGTTGTTAAAATTAATTGTGATTCACAATCTGCTATACATTTGTGCAAAAATGTTGTTTACCATGAAAGAATAAAACATATAGATATAAAACTGCATTTTGTTAGAGATGTGATTGCTAGTGGTTGTGTTAACATTGAGAAAATACATACTTCTGTTAGTAAGAATAAAACATATACTTACTAAGACTGTTTCTGTTGAAAAATTTCAGGATGCTTTGAACAGGCTAGGTGTTGTATTGTTTGACTCTGGGTCAAACAGTGCCGCTGAAACCTGACTTTGGAGCAACCAAGAAGTTCTTACTGATCATAAGGTTTGAAGAGGCTTTATTTGGAGAAGGCAAGATGGCCAAGGTGGAGATTGTTAGGCTTTTGATGTCCATTTGCCTTTTGTTTGTTCAGTCCTTTAAGTTGTAAAGCCCATTCTTCTTCAGTTTGTCTGTGTTTGTTATTGAGGCCCATTGTAGCCCATTAGTTGTTTAAGCCCGGTTTGTTGAGGGTTGTTTAAATAGCTGTGTTCAGCTAGGGTTTTTCATAAGAAAAACACTGAGTCTTCTTTTCCTTAGGCGCGAGGCGATTCTGTCGATTCTCAACTGGCTACGAATATGTTGGAATTTCATTTTACTACATTTTGGAGTTGAATTATCAGGATTTTTGTGAACGGCTAGATCAACTTAGTTGGGACGGCTTTTTTTTTAAACTAATTTATACTCCTATTTTTCTTCAAAAAAAAAAATTTACATTTAGTGATTTAACTATTAACTCACTGTTTCTTATTCTGTAAGTTATTTGTCCTCCTCTTGGGGACTTTATTGGATATTAGATTTAAGCTTATGAGTCGTTTTGAGACTTGAAAATGTTATAAATTTAGTTGACATGTTTTTATCGACTTGCAAGATTCATTATATTTGAAAAAGCAAAAATATCTTTTTAATTATGTATCCGCCTTATGGTCATTTGGTATAAATACTAAATGTGCAAAAACAAAAAAAATATCCAAGTATTTAAAGGTGATAAAGGGGATAAGCTTAGACTAAAAAGTGTTTTAAAGTAAAATAAAAATTGAAGTTAGAATTGGTTAATATATTAATACAACTCAAGTCCCATGCAATGCAATATCCATTTATAGCTTATACGTCATTTTCTATCGGACGCGTAAAATGTATTATGTATTTAATTTATTCATTAAAAAATGTAAGGTTTGTTATTTTCTGACAATATTAAATTGTTTTAGCCTCATATAATGAATTTATTTTTATTTTTGCAATTTATTTATATATAATAATTATATGTCAACACAACAAGATAGATACGCGTGAATGTAGCAGACAAGGCATTGTTTTCTCTGCAATTTAACTGAAAAGCATAATCAAAAGCAAAAAAAGTCATTCCAAGAATGCATTATATTTTCTCTAACATTTTAAAATCATTTTACGAATTCTGAAGTATAAGTATGTTTAATTGTAGCTTTCAACCGACCTTGAATTTTGATTGGTTTAGTTGCAGATAACATTAAGATGAACTCATTATACGCGTCCTTTTGTGTTATTTCTGCACGAAATTGGAACTTTTCTGTTCATTTTCTAAGAAATTGAGATTTGTTTAAACAAAAATTGTACAGACAATTTGAAAGAAACTCCGTGTCAATTTATATAACAAAAAATTTCAATTTAATTTTGTAAATCAAAATGTGTCTTGTAGCATGCATGATGATGCCTATATACCATGTATGATTAAATTCAAATTTGCAATGTATATACTAAGCTCCTTGAATTATTATAGATTTCGCAATTACTCCTTAATCAAGTTAATCAAGATGAATATATCTTTGTACTAATTTGATAGTATTAGTTATAAACTTGATATGTTTATAATGCATTGTTATATCTCTTATTTGTAGCATGCATGATGATGCCTATATACCATGTATGATTAAATTCAAATTTGCAATGTACATACTAAGCTCCTTGAATTATTATAGATTTCGCAATTACTCCTTAATCAAGTTAATCAAGATGAATATATCTTTGTACTAATTTGATAGTATTAGTTATAAACTTGGTATGTTTATAATGCATTGTTATATCTCTTATTTGGTATCATATGAAAGATTAAGGTGAGAAAGTGTCTCTCATGCACCAATCTTCACAGAATATTGATCTTTTGACGTCCTCCTTGTATGAGTCAAAACCTGCAAGACAAGAGGTGAGTAAGAGGAGCTAGCAGTGTAACAGACGTAGCCTCTACGATGTTTAAGTTTGCGATAAAATTAAAAAACATTATAAGAAATCAAGCTTGTTGTAACAAGAAATATTGTACAAAAAGGAAAAATGTTGTCACATATAACATATATGACAATAAATAGTTGTCACATGATCATCGCTAATATAAGAGTTATTGATAATATTATTGTCACTGAAAACAATCCTAGTTTTTGCATCAAAATGTTGTCGCAAATATTTAAATATTTTGCGAAAACAACTATTTGTGACAACTTTTGTTATTATTGATAAGAAAACATTGTCGTCACAAAATGACCTACTTGTCATATATAATTCATCAAAATGAACTATAATTACATAACAACTTAAAAAAATCATCACAAATAGTTAATTATTTTATGATAACTTACATTGTAATGGAAAAGTAAACATAGTCGTCACAAATGGGTACTTGTCACATATAATACATCAAATGTGATAATAAATCTTGTCACAAAAACATATATATGTGACAAGAAGTGTTATCACAAAGATATCGTCACTAATAATTGAGTTACAAATAATATTTTCAATGTGTTGTCACAAAAATTGCAATGTTTGTGACAATCAATTTTGTTACATGAACCCCAATTGTCACGTATTACATGACAAATCTTAGTAAAACTGCGTGACAACTATTATCAGTCATCACAAAAATACTTTTTGAGGCAACTTTTATTGTCACATAATGTGTAGTGACAATATTTTACTTTAGTTACAACCTATACTTGTCACACCAACTATTACAACTTCAGCTATAAAAATTAAGTATTTGTAACAATTTTGTATTGAATGTAACTCAAATTTGCATCATTAATTTTGGAAAGTCTTAAGAAAAACAATAATTGGTAAAAGAGACTTTCAATTAAATAAGATAAATTCAATCAATATAAACTAACACTTTGCCTACAGAGAGTTCATGCCTAATAGTCAACTTCCCAAGTGCAACCTTGTATGGATTATTCTCGAGATAGAAAATACAAGTCATAACACATTTAAACCAATAACCACATTCACGCACAAAAAGTGGAAGTGTAAGCAGAGAAAGAGTGATTGTTTCTCCACCTATTTAAACATTAGAGTTGTCAAGTTTTCATACAATTTTCTAATCAATAAAAGACAGAAAAGATAGGAAACAAGTAAATATACACATAGGAAACAAGTCGAAATTATTCTATTCGATAGGATGATTGTTACTTCCAACTAAACCGCATGACAAGTTATGAAGCTTTAAAAGTGGATATTAAGCTATATAGACACACAATAACCTGTTGTTCAAAAGATAAGCAAAGCCTTGTCACCTTCTCTCCATAAAATGTCATGTCAAACAACTGACTCTCAACATATGACAATTGAAAATATATAGACTGATAAGGAGGTTCTTGACAACCAAAAGAAAAACAGAAGACTTGTATTATTTCATGACTTATGCATGTAAGTTATACTGAACCTGATCTACATCCTCACAGATTGCTAGTTCTTCATGCCCGTAGGGGTAACTATTTTGGAAAGGAACAAATTGTTAGAAGGAATCACCGAAAGGGAAAGCAGAGAACATAGCATATTGTCACAAATAGACATCAATCTCTTTAGTTAAAAAGTACATCTAACCTGACAAACCTGTAAAATCCTCAAGGTGTGCCTAGTAAAGGGTATTTCTCATAGTCTCAATATCCATGCCATGATTTTCATCCAAGTCCTATAAACACATCAAATTGAGATTTAAAAAGAAAAATAATAGTCATTAGCTCAAGCAAGCAAATCATAACAGTACAAGAAATTATTTATTTGCACATGCAAAATATTTGTTAATTATGGATACAGACGCATGTACAATATCTTCAGCAACACATAAAATTTGACTATGTTTGATCATTATCGATTATACTAGGCTACAAATCAATGTAAAAATGTGTAAAGTGGTTTTTCAAAAGGCTTCATGTGATAAGAACTCTCAATTTTTCAGGCTAAGTGATATAATAGTATACGAAGATATAAACTGAAGAAAATATAAAATTCCACAAGGCATTGTTTTCTTGAACTTCTGTTAGATGAACTTACTAGAAAGAATTGATTTGAAACTGATGAAAATTTATAACTATCCAGAGAAAAACTAAACTGATATGAACTAAACTAATTTTTTGATCATAGGTTAAAGTGAATGAAGCCAAATAATGCATGAACATGACTATTGTAAACATGTTTTTTCAGCAGTTAAGAAAGGGATATAAGGCAGTATTGCACATCCCCTTAAGAATTTCTAAACAAAAATAATCCCTAAACAAATGCTTTAGGATCAGAACCATTGCAGTAATGTGAAATCAATTTATAAAATTAGCTTCAATATGTAGTCCTATGGCATACTATACTTAAATGAAATTAGTTTCTCATATATGAGTTTCACCACATAATAAACTCATTATCGAGGAACTGATTTCATTTCAGTCAAGTTTGTCATAAGAAATCATATTACAGACATTATCATACAAAGCTTACGGAAAATGTCCAGTTGCATACCTTATTACATCCGGGCACTAGATCATGTAGAATTCAGGATTCGAACCATAAGTCCAACTCCAATGTTGGCAAAGCCTTCAGAATTTGGATATTCTAATCGTATATCATGAAGTTTATGATGTTATGAACTAGCTGCGCAACATTTCTCCCGTACCAAACTCTGATTGTGCTTCCTCTGCTACAGATAATTAGAAAACATTTAGTGAGTTGTGATCCTCCCATACCTAAATTAGACTTTTTCCAATATGAATATAATTTTTCCTTTTATAACTGCAAAGTTCAGTTAACTTGCCTTTCATAGAGATAACTTTAGTGATTACACAATCCATGGAGACAATAATCCATTATATACTAATGAACAATTTAGTTCACATCAATCAAACAAGGCTTCTAAATTGGGTTTGGAGAAATCAATTCCCACCTTGATCACAACCAATCAACCAAGTACTCTTACCTATTAACTTTTATTTGACAGATACAGATATCTTCTTTGCGATAATTGTTTATCACAATTAAGGCTTTAACCACACATTCTATAAAAATATCTAGTGGTAGTCGAACATAGATCTCCCCAACATACTCGGTCTGATCTAATCCATATTAACTTTAATTTGTATAAATGGAGTCATTTTAGCTAAGAGCTCAACATTTGGGTTTTTTCATTTATTCACTTATAAAACATGCACCAAATGACAATATAATTTGTCATATTAACTTTTTAAGTAAAATAGTTAAATTTTAATGAAATTATGGAAAAATTAATAGTATCTTCAGCATCTCCAAATAAGAATGTAATCTAAATGTATTAATCTGCAGTTTAACTGGAAATCAACCAGGGGTAGATAAATAACTTTCTATATATTGGTTTTAACCTAGTGCCGATTATAACAAGCTCGAACTCTTCATTTATGAGTTAGTAGCAACACTATTCTTTATCTCATACATGGTAGTCAAGGCGCTATGCGCACCCAAGGCGACAGGGGGTCCTGTTGCCTAGAAGTGAGGTGAAGGCGAAGGCGCGCAATAAGAGCAAACTAGGAGCATGAACTAAAAAAATTGAATTAAAAATTTTTTCACTTAACTTAAAAGAAAATTCAAAGTTCATAATGATAAAACTAGTTCCTATCAATTCAAAGTTCACTAATAAAAAACAGAATGATGAAGTTGAATTGTGACTGATCACTGACTGATCTGTGGACTCTTTAGAAGCAGCAACAACAGACAACTCAGGCCGAAATCAGCAAGTTGAGGGCTTGAGGATGAGGCAGCCGTGAATTGGTTATGCAAGCAGATTGGTAATTGAAAATTGATTGGTAGAATCGGTTATTTATAGCACTATAGCAGACTAAGCAGAAGCAAAGTTTTAAACGTAAAAAACTAAGGTATTCTGCAATAAACAAAGTTGATACACGTTTAGTATTCTATACTAAATAGGAAAACTAAAGTATTTTATACTAAATAGGAAAAATAAAGTAATTCTGTGGCTTTCTAATTCAAACTAAATAGGAAAAATGCAGTAGAGTTTTAAGCGGTGAAAATATAAATAAAAAAAACCCAAAAACTACTTCTTAACTACCATTATGCGCCTTTGGCGCCTTGCACACACCTTTGTCATATGCACCGCCTTTAGGGCTAGGAGGCGCCAGCCTCCTCGCCCAGTGCGCCTAGGGAGCGCCTTTGACTACACTGATCTCATAACTTAACACAAATACTAAAAGATCGAACCCCAACCTTTTCTGTTAGCCAAATCAATGGAAATACAATGCTATACCGCAAAATCAAGAAACATCTAGCAACAATACAGGTGGATAAACCATAATTTAATGGATAAATTACATTTAAGCAATAAGACTTTGGTATATACATTCAAGCACTAACAATGAATGTATATGGCAAAATTGTGATTAGAGTAAGCCTAGTACTTCTACTAACCTATAGAGTGAATATCATATCTTCAAACTGCACTTTTTTAGTCAAGATATCAACTCCAATTGTTTCCTTTTATTGATTGCTAAACTTCTTATATACATATCTAAAAAAAGTTAAGATAAATGACAAGGAAAAACAAAAGGCAAGGCATTTCATCTTCAAAATTAAACAATCATACATCACTAAACACACTATTCAATAGTTCAAGGATACTGATTTATCAAAGAGGTCTTTCCCAACCTGCATGGATAAATTAAATGAGAATCATTAGTTGAACCTTCAACGAGAACCACCCAAGAAGTCATCACAATAACAAGAGATGGTTATAATTTACGCACAAAAACATTCATAAGTCCCAGATCATCTCATAGATACACAATTCACATTTAAATGAAGCAAAAAGTCAATATTATTTGAAAAATTAAAGAAAATTATAAATAACTGAAGCAGTTGAAGACTAAAAGGAATCACGACTCAGAGGTAATGAATTGGAGTATTTACCCCTTATTTGAGCCAGAAAATCCACAATCGGATAATAAAACAAAGCAAGAGAAAATAATACGACTCCAAATTCATAGATCTCGAAAGATCCGCTAGATCTACCAACAAAACTTATCAATTGCTAGGCAACTAATCCTTTGATGTTTTCCCCTATCAATAATAATTGGAAGAATGTACAAAGTTGATGGGTATCGTTTAGGGGTTATCAATTAATACAAAACAATTTCAAGTTTAAAGCTCAACTAGAACGAATTTGATGATACCTTAGGTAGATGCGCATGTTGCTTTGATACACCAAAGTTACAAGTACAGATGCAGTCACGTGCAGGAGGAGCTACGACATGACGAAAATTGGATGAGAAACTACGACGATGGGAGCAGTTAGGTCGGAAGGAGTAGCGGTATCGGGGAGGAAAATCCGCGAGACGAGCAACATAGAATTGGAGGCGCAATAGAAGGTTTGAAATCGATAAGTTAGAACAGAGAGAGCGATAAAGATAAAGAGACTGAATTTGGTTTTTTTAGTTATCTTATTATTTTCCAAAAATTTGGATGCTGAACTTCCCGCCTCTGATTCTATAATTTTATCACTTTTTTATATGATACAATGTGCTCTTATAAGTGGGCTTTTGTGAATAGTTGGCAAAAGCCAATTTTTCAAGGGTAATTAAATAATACATAAAAAAAAAATAGATTTTATTGCTGTAAACTTAATATTCACTTTAATATTTTATTAGATTTTTTTTTATTTTTAATCTTATTCCCTTGTAACTACCTTCTCTCTTTTATCTAATTTGAATTTTGCAGTTTCAAATCTCCATATCTCACAAATCGTTGATTTTTTTGCATCGAATGTCGTTTTAATTTTATCTTTAAAATGACATACACTTTAAATTTTTTGAAAAATAAAAAATTTATCGCAATTTTATACATAGTAGAATAGCTGCTGTATAATAAAAATCATATTTTTCATGAAGACGTTATACAATATATAAGAGTGGTATAATGTTATTTAAAAAAGAATATATAGAATATATTATACCACTCTTATATCATGTATAAATCCTTCATGAAAAAGCAGTAAAAACAGGTATTATACGACTATTATACAATGTATAAGACTACGACAAATTATTTTTTTTTACTAGAAAGTGAGTTTTGTTGTAAAAATAACCACTATTATACTATGCATAAGAGCTTTCATATCATGTTTAAGATCTTCATGTCATGATTTTTATGGGGAAATCAGTCCTATTATGAACATAAAGGAGATAAAAATCTATATAAATTCATTATATAAGCATACACCATTTATAAAACCTTCATGAAAATGCAGTAAAAATGGTATTATACCACAATTATACTCTTGTGTAAGATTGCGAAACATTAATTTTTTTTTCGAAAAAAAGCAAAGTGTATATCATTTTAAAGATAAAATTAAGACGAACAAAATATTTTAAAACGTCGATTCGAAAAAATCAACGGTTTTTGAGATATAGACGTTTGAAGTTGCAAATTTCAAAATAAATAAGAAAGAGAATGTAGTTACAAGAGTTGACAAAATCAACTTAAAAAAAGGGTAAAAAGAAAAAATGTTTCTCTCTTTTATATAAAAGAAAAAACGATTCTTAAATTTTGAGTTTTGTAAAATTATAGATTTGTAGAGCCTAAATTTTAGAAAGAAAATATAGCAAATAAAAAAATAACCCATCTTTTTTTATCAAAATCATTACGATTAAAGGTCCAATCTACGGTGTAGTGTTGCAAGTTTGCTTCGATTATTGTGATTGCTAATCGAAATCACTTATTTATTAAAGCAACTCCAACCCTACGCCAAATGTGGGGTTGGAGAGAATTGGCGTTCCAATGGAGCGCCAATTCTGAGCACCAAATATTGGTGCTGCTACCATTTTTTTTTTCCATTTTTTCTTTTTTTTTAGTTTTATTTTATATATTTATTTGATTATTGTTTTATTTTGTTTTAGTTTTTTGTGATATAATTACATTTTATTGTTATTTTGTTGCATTTTAATTATGTGTTAG